>JAKCPI010001092.1:0-90342 GCA_023213315.1 Euborellia annulipes
TTCAAATAGGTCAAATGCACGCTTTTGTGAGATTTCGTTTTTATTAAGATGTATTTTGGGTCAATGTACTGAGGGTTCATTGCTTCCCCAGTATTTATCATATAATAACTGTATTTGATAATTAAATTTTACATACATTTGAGACTTGGCCGTGTTGACTAATGAGCATCATACAACTAATATGCAAATTTTGAATTTTTTTTTTTATATAATTTTGTATATGTTTATATATAACAACTCTATCTGCATCTCAATGGTGTGCATCTTGAGATTGCCAATAATGTAAGATCTGATGTTTTTTATAATTTAAAAAATATTTTATGTTGTTGTATTACAATTATTATTTTATGCTCATTTCAGCTCTAAAGAACTGATGATGGTTTTATCTAATTAAACCCGAAACGTTTTCTGATTGGAGATTTTTTATTCGATAGAGGCTCCTTTTTGGCTGACATCCTCTCTTCCTTCATCATTCTAATTGCTGAACAGCCACTTCTATTATCAATAACTTTTAGAGTGTTTTCTCCGAATATTTCGAAGGCATTTATTAGCACTTCTTCATCAGCGGCTCACTCAAATGCCCCATAGAAGTTCTAATTTCGGAGCGAAACGTTAGATTGGCAGGTCTATGCATTACAAGCAGCTGTCTCGAGTGTCAATGACGCCTTATTGCTCGAGACAGCTGCTTGTAATGCATAGACCTGCCAATCTAACGTTTCGCTCCGAAATTAGAACTTCTATGGGGCATTTGAGTGAGCCGCTGATGAAGAAGTGCTAATAAATGCCTTCGAAATATTCGGAGAAAACTCTCTAAAATTTATTTTTCTCACTGTCAAGAAACAAGCATACACCTTTCCTTATTAGATTTAGACCCACTATAGGCATACTAAAACTTATTAGGTAAAGTACTACTTTCAAGTGACGTATTTACTCCAAAAGTTGATAGAAATCTACAATTTTAGTGTAAGGAGCATATACCAAATTTCATCGATCTAGCTGCTTTGGTTTTTAATCAATCGTGTTCACACACACACACACACCCAGATGTAATTCCAAAAGAATATACGAGAAAGTGGAAGTCATTCCCCATATTTTTGTTTCAAATTTTCTCAACATTTCCTTTAAGGATTACTCTCAAATTTTGAATGTTTCCTATTTCCGATATACAAAACAAATTGAGCTTGAGCTTGTCTTTGAGAAACTTTGAGTACTAGTACTTTACTGATATACTTTTTTTAGATTTTTTCCACTTTTATAAAAAAAAGATGGTTCACTCCGGAACTTACATTTAAACCCGCCTAAACCTCATGCCAGATTATACTCCCCTATAACATATACTGATACGAGTATATGAACCAGTCAGGGGCTTATAAGGGGGGGCGACGGGGCCCGGGCCCTCCTCCCTGAAATTTTCCAAATGCATATACATATATAGGGATATACCGACATCAGCGGGGCTCGGCCGCCAATTAAACATTAGGGGGGGGGTAATGTATGATTGGCCCCGCACTGGAAAAATTTACTACCGCGAAAAATTTTTTCCCGCAGGGTAAAAAAACTTTGGTTCCGTAAAATGGAAAAATTTTCCTCAGGGTGGCAAAAATTTGGTGACTAAAAAAAAAAGGTAAAATGATAAAAAAAAAAAAAAATTAAATTAAACAAGAAAAAAAAAATAAATAAGAAATCATTTTATTCAAAAGAAAACCAATGATACCTACCACTCGCATTAAATTTTCCATTGTTAAGTTCCTATCCATAAATTTGCCTTCCAATTCAGCAATATCAAAATTAAAAAATTTCACTTGTTCTGGTTGGATAATTTCCGCCAATTGTTCAACAAAACTATAATATGTCTCTTCGTTGAGAATATTCCCGAGATCCCTTCAAATTAATTATCAAAATTATTAGTTACTTTTTAGTGCTAATAACTCTGGTCAACAAGGTTTTTTTCACAAGAAATCTGATTAGTGAATCTAGTACATTTTTTCATTCTGAATTCAGATATGTAGTTAGAATTTTTCCATCAGGCACAGTTTTAGAGATATAGAGAAAAATAGATTTTGATAGAAAATGGGCTCTAAAACGGCTTTTATTTAAAATGTTCAAATTATTTTTAACGCGACACCCCGTCAAATTATGCAGATAGTTAGAATACATATAAATTTTAAGTTTCATCCCCATCGGAGGTCATTTAGACGTGCCGCAAACGGCTTAAAGTTTAGAAAAATCGAAGTTTTTAAGATTTTTTTTGCTTTGGTCACCCCTAATACAATTTTAGATATCCCTGAATGCAAAAAAACATATATGTACGATATTCTATAGTTCTTTGGCTTTCTAAAAATCATTCATTCGTAAAAATCTGTTAATTATTAACGAAATTATGAACAAAAACGTCATCAAAGAAAAAACACAAGTACACTCACTGGCCAAGCAAAATGGACTTCAATTGAATTAAAAAGCGAATCCTATCTACGAGAAGCCTCTCTGAGCATAGGTTCATGGACACTAACTATATTAAATATTATTTTAAAAAAACATTTCTAGAATCTCATATCTTTCTTTATACTTGTAAAAGAAAAAGAAGTCCATTTTTTCGACCAGTGAGTGTACTTGTGTTTTTTCTTTGCTGACGTTTTTATTAATAATTTCATTAATAATTAACAGATTTTTACGAATGAATGATTTTTAGAAAGCCAAAGAACTTTAGAATATCGTAAATATATGCTTTTTTCATTCAGGGATATCTAAAATTGTATTAGGGGTGACCAAAGCAAAAAAAATCTTAAAAACTTCGATTTTTCTAAACTTTAAGCCGTTTGCGGCACGTCTAAATGACCTCCGATGGGGATGAAACTTAAAATTTATATGTATTCTAACTATCTGCATAATTTGACGGGGTGTCGCGTTAAAAATAATTTGAACATTTTAAATAAAAGCCGTTTTAGAGCCCATTTTCTATCAAAATCTATTTTTCTCTATATCTCTAAAACTGTGCCTGATGGAAAAATTCTAACTACATATCTGAATTCAGAATGAAAAAATGTACTAGATTCACTAATCAGATTTCTTGTGAAAAAAACCTTGTTGACCAGAGTTATTAGCACTAAAAAGTAACTAATAATTTTGATATAAATTTGAAGGGATCTCGGGAATATTCTCAACGAAGAGACATATTATAGTTTTGTTGAACAATTGGCGGAAATTATCCAACCAGAACAAGTGAAATTTTTTAATTTTGATATTGCTGAATTGGAAGGCAAATTTATGGATAGGAACTTAACAATGGAAAATTTAATGCGAGTGGTAGGTATCATTGGTTTTCTTTTGAATAAAATGATTTCTTATTTATTTGTGTTTTTTATTTTTGTTTTTTTGTCTAGTTAACTCAGCCCTGTTCGTCTTTGATGATCAAATGCAAATGGAGAGGGGAGATCACCAATTGCACGGAACTCTTTACGTTACATAAAAGCGATTCTGGTTTTTGTTGTACTTTTAATTATAGCCCGGAGGATAAAAGTAAAAATAGGTTTGTAATTGTCTCTATTTACGAGTATATAAAAAAATCCTAAAATTAAAAATTTTGTTTTTGCGGAACCATAGTTTTTTCCCAGACCGTGAAAATCATTTTACTTTTTTTTTTTTTTACCGCCCTGCGTAACATTTTTTTCTTTTGCGGAACCTAAGTTTTTCATCCTTTGGAAAAATTTTTCTTTTTTTTTTAGAGGCACGGAACAAGTACAGCAAGGGCGACCAACCCAAATGACCTTGCGGGCCACCTAAATGCCTCAAAACTCCGTACTATCAAATTATTAGATTAGCCAAAGGATGTGGGGTGCCAAGTGGTTTAAATAAGGAAAGGTGTATGCTTGTTTCTTGGTAGTGAGAAAAATAACTTTTAGAGTTAGAATGATGAAGGAAGAGAGGATGTCAGCCAAAAAAGGAGCCTCTATCGAATAAAAATCTCCAATCAGAAAACGTTTCGGGTTTAATTAGATAAAACCATCATCAGTTCTTTAGAGCTGAAATGAGCATAAAATAATAATTGTAATACAACAACATAAAATATTTTTTAAATTATAAAAAACATCAGATCTTACATTATTGGCAATCTCAAGATGCACACCATTGAGATGCAGATAGAGTTGTTATATATAAACATATACAAAATTATATAAAAAAAAATACAAAATTTGCATATTAGTTGTATGATGCTCATTAGTCAACACGGCCAAGTCTCAAATGTATGTAAAATTTAATTATCAAATACAGTTATTATATGATAAATACTGGGGAAGCAATGAACCCTCAGTACATTGACCCATAATACATCTTAATAAAAACGAAATCTCACAAAAGCGTGCATTTGACCTATTTGAAAACATATTATTTATTTGCAATTGACAATTTTATAAATTAATTCATAATATATTCTCAAATTACAAACAAAGTTATAAACAATTTTTATAATATTTACATCTGGGCGTCTACATTATTTAAGATGGACAAATATACATTACTAAGGCCAATACAATCAGTCTGATAGTTTAATGCCCTATGTCCATATGTTTTTATAAAACATTTTTCTGCTACCAGACGTTTATATGTGTTGTCCACCTTCATCAGAATGACTGCGTTGTCAAAGTCAAATCCATGCATAAATTCAATCGCATGAGAACTCAGAGCTGTCGATGTTTTAATATTTTTTATACTCAATTCATGTTCCCTTTTTCGCAACGAAAACATGCGAGATGTTTGCCCCACATAAACCTTAGTGGGATTGGGGCAGCCAAGGCAACGAATTAAGTATATTACGTTATGTTGTTCATGGGGAGGGACTACATCCTTATTATTATACAAAAAGGAAATATTGCCTCTGGATGATAAAGCCGTACGGACATTATGCAGCTTGAATATTTTTTGAATTTTCTCCGACAGCCCTGGCACATAAAAAAGAGAAAAGAATGGCGAATCATTGCTAACAGACACAGAGGTGGTGGGGGGTGCTAGCCGCGCATTCTTCTTTTGATTAAAATTTTTGATTACCGAATTAATAACATGCACTGGATAAGAGTTGGACAACGCCGCCCTTCTAAAAACATCAATATTTCTCACAATATAAGACTCGTCACAAAGAGAATGAATCCGTCTTAAAAAATAATACAAGGTGTTAATTTTATATATAAATGGACATTGTGAGAAATAATTGATAAATCTGCCACTGTCAGTTGGCTTGACATAAAGGTCAAATGAAAGCGAGCCACCAGGATTTTTAATGATCAAAAGGTCGAGAAACGATATTTTACTGTCCATTTCAATTTCATAGGTAAAATTCAGATCTGGATGAAAGTTGTTAAATTTGTCCAAGATCGTGTTTATTTGATTTTGTGGTACAATTGAAATAGAATCATCCACATATTGAAGGTAAACCAGTAAGTTGAGAGGCTTTACAGTAGAATAATAAAATTTTCTAATTACAATTTCAGCGGCTATTGGGCTGAGAGAGCCACCCATTGGCAAACCTTTCAATTGCAAATATATAACACCGTTGAAAGAGAAATAATTGTGATGTAGACAAAAGCCCAAGGCCTCTTTAAATCTACTCAGTCCAAAGGTGGTATAAACGCTAATGTCATCCCAATACTCATCCACGCAACGCATGAAAAGGTCCAGAGGGACGGCTGTGAACAGGGACTGGATATCAAAAGATACGAGAACGTGATCATTGGGAACGATCACATCTCTCAATATATCCTTAGCCATTCTAGAATTAGAGACCTTAAATTCGTCATCGGTGGTAATATTTTTAAGAATATCAGCCATGTATCTAGACAATTTCGCATTGCTATAATTAATAGTGGAGACGACGGGGCGGTATGGATGATCAGGGGCTGTTCCTTTATGGGTTTTAATTAAGCCATAAAGTCTAGCCATGTTGGACTGTTTGGGCCTAAGCTTATTATAAACACGTTCATCGACCAGTTGTTCATTGTGGCATTTTTTAAGGAACAAGTTAATTCCATTGTCAAGTTTTTTGATCGGGTTGTTAGTGATCACCTTATATGTATCGCCATCCGCAAGCAGAGACAACATGTTCTGATTATAGGAACTTGTGGTGGTAATTACCGACATTTTTGATTTGTCCGATTGCACAAATGTGATATCAGGATTTGATTTTTTATATTTCACAGTTTTACTAATGTTCGAAATCAACTCCCGTGAGCGAGCATTACACTGATAATTTTTGGAATTATAAGTGTAATTTGTCATAACATTGGCAATATTAGATCTAATTAAACCTTTTTGCGAGTCATTAAATTTGTTATTAGAAATAATGTACTCACAGTCTGTGATACAGTTTATAATATTTTTATGTAATGTTAATTTATCCTGAGTAGGTGGTATAAATTTAGGATCAAAGTTCAAAACATTCATTACATAATGAGGTATTTGTTTACCAGTAAGGTTAATGACTCTAGGTTCAGATGGTTGTGATTTTTTATTGAGTTGATCTAATTTTTTTAACACACCGGGGTGAAACTTCTGATATAAATTGTTGTTTTTCTTAGTAAACCATGTTTTATATAAATGAAATTCACGATCGTCCAAGATATCACTTAAAACGCCTGATACAACTATCAGACTGATTGTATTGGCCTTAGTAATGTATATTTGTCCATCTTAAATAATGTAGACGCCCAGATGTAAATATTATAAAAATTGTTTATAACTTTGTTTGTAATTTGAGAATATATTATGAATTAATTTATAAAATTGTCAATTGCAAATAAATAATATGTTTTCAAATAGGTCAAATGCACGCTTTTGTGAGATTTCGTTTTTATTAAGATGTATTTTGGGTCAATGTACTGAGGGTTCATTGCTTCCCCAGTATTTATCATATAATAACTGTATTTGATAATTAAATTTTACATACATTTGAGACTTGGCCGTGTTGACTAATGAGCATCATACAACTAATATGCAAATTTTGAATTTTTTTTTTTATATAATTTTGTATATGTTTATATATAACAACTCTATCTGCATCTCAATGGTGTGCATCTTGAGATTGCCAATAATGTAAGATCTGATGTTTTTTATAATTTAAAAAATATTTTATGTTGTTGTATTACAATTATTATTTTATGCTCATTTCAGCTCTAAAGAACTGATGATGGTTTTATCTAATTAAACCCGAAACGTTTTCTGATTGGAGATTTTTATTCGATAGAGGCTCCTTTTTTGGCTGACATCCTCTCTTCCTTCATCATTCTAATTGCTGAACAGCCACTTCTATTATCAATAACTTTTAGAGTGTTTTCTCCGAATATTTCGAAGGCATTTATTAGCACTTCTTCATCAGCGGCTCACTCAAATGCCCCATAGAAGTTCTAATTTCGGAGCGAAACGTTAGATTGGCAGGTCTATGCATTACAAGCAGCTGTCTCGAGTGTCAATGACGCCTTATTGCTCGAGACAGCTGCTTGTAATGCATAGACCTGCCAATCTAACGTTTCGCTCCGAAATTAGAACTTCTATGGGGCATTTGAGTGAGCCGCTGATGAAGAAGTGCTAATAAATGCCTTCGAAATATTCGGAGAAAACTCTCTAAAATTTATTTTTCTCACTGTCAAGAAACAAGCATACACCTTTCCTTATTAGATTTAGACCCACTATAGGCATACTAAAACTTATTAGGTAAAGTACTACTTCCAAGTGACGTATTTACTCCAAAAGTTGATAGAAATCTACAATTTTAGTGTAAGGAGCATATACCAAATTTCATCGATCTAGCTGCTTTGGTTTTTAATCAATCGTGTTCACACACACACACACACCCAGATGTAATTCCAAAAGAATATACGAGAAAGTGGAAGTCATTCCCCATATTTTTGTTTCAAATTTTCTCAACATTTCCTTTAAGGATTACTCTCAAATTTTGAATGTTTCCTATTTCCGATATACAAAACAAATTGAGCTTGAGCTTGTCTTTGAGAAACTTTGAGTACTAGTACTTTACTGATATACTTTTTTTAGATTTTTTCCACTTTTATAAAAAAAAGATGGTTCACTCCGGAACTTACATTTAAACCCGCCTAAACCTCATGCCAGATTATACTCCCTATAACATATACTGATACGAGTATATGAACCAGTCAGGGGCTTATAAGGGGGGCGACGGGGCCCGGGCCCTCCTCCCTGAAATTTTCCAAATGCATATACATATATAGGGATATACCGACATCAGCGGGGCTCGGCCGCCAATTAAACATTAGGGGGGGGGGGGTAATGTATGATTGGCCCCGCACTGGAAAAATTTACTACCGCGAAAAATTTTTTTCCCGCAGGGTAAAAAAACTTTGGTTCCGTAAAATGGAAAAATTTTCCTCAGGGTGGCAAAAATTTGGTGACTAAAAAAAAAAGGTAAAATGATAAAAAAAAAAAAAAATTAAATTAAACAAGAAAAAAAAATGATTTTCACAGACAAAAAAAAATTTTCGAAAAATTGTTCCGCGAGGTGGCAAAAATTCCGTGCCTCTAAAAAAAAGAAAAATTTTTCCAAAGGATGAAAAACTTAGGTTCCGCAAAAGAAAAAATGTTCCGCAGGGCGGTAAAAAAAAAAAAGTAAAATGATTTTCACGGTCTGGGAAAAAACTATGGTTCCGCAAAAACAAAATTTTTAATTTTAGGATTTTTTTATATACTCGTAAATAGAGACAATTACAAACCTATTTTTACTTTTATCCTCCGGGCTATAATTAAAAGTACAACAAAAACCAGAATCGCTTTTATGTAACGTAAAGAGTTCCGTGCAATTGGTGATCTCCCCTCTCCATTTGCATTTGATCATCAAAGACGAACAGGGCTGAGTTAACTAACAAAAAACAAAAAACAAAAACACAAATAAATAAGAAATCATTTTATTCAAAAGAAAACCAATGATACCTACCACTCGCATTAAATTTTCCATTGTTAAGTTCCTATCCATAAATTTGCCTTCCAATTCAGCAATATCAAAATTAAAAAATTTCACTTGTTCTGGTTGGATAATTTCCGCCAATTGTTCAACAAAACTATAATATGTCTCTTCGTTGAGAATATTCCCGAGATCCCTTCAAATTGATATCAAAATTATTAGTTGCTTTTTAGTGCTAATAACTCTGGTCAACAAGGTTTTCTTCACAAGAAATCTGATTAGTGAATCTAGTGCATTTTTTCATTCTGAATTCAGATATGTAGTTAGAATTTTTCCATCAGGCACAGTTTTAGAGATATAGAGAAAAATAGATTTTGATAGAAAATGGGCTCTAAAACGGCTTTTATTTAAAATGTTCAAATTATTTTTAACGCGACACCCCGTCAAATTATGCAGATAGTTAGAATACATATAAATTTTAAGTTTCATTCCCATCGGAGGTCATTTAGACGTGCCGCAAACGGCTTAAAGTTTAGAAAAATCGAAGTTTTTAAGATTTTTTTTGCTTTGGTCACCCCTAATACAATTTTAGATATCCCTGAATGCAAAAAAACATATATGTACGATATTCTATAGTTCTTTGGCTTTCTAAAAATCATTCATTCGTAAAAATCTGTTAATTATTAACGAAATTATGAACAAAAACGTCATCAAAGAAAAAACACAAGTACACTCACTGGCCAAGCAAAATGGACTTCAATTGAATTAAAAAGCGAATCCTATCTACGAGAAGCTGTATCCTCTCTGAGCATAGGTTCATGGACACTAACTATATTAAATATTATTTTAAAAAAACATTTCTAGAATCTCATATCTTTCTTTATACTTGTAAAAGAAAAAGAAGTCCATTTTTTCGACCAGTGAGTGTACTTGTGTTTTTTCTTTGCTGACGTTTTTATTAATAATTTCATTAATAATTAACAGATTTTTACGAATGAATGATTTTTAGAAAGCCAAAGAACTTTAGAATATCGTAAATATATGCTTTTTTCATTCAGGGATATCTAAAATTGTATTAGGGGTGACCAAAGCAAAAAAGATCTTGAAAATTTCGATTTTTCTAAACTTTAAGCCGTTTGCGGCACGTCTAAATGACCTCCGATGGGGATGAAACTTAAAATTTATATGTATTCTAACTATCTGCATATTTTTACGGGGTGCGGCGTTAAAAATAATTTGAACATTCTAAATAAAAGCCGTTTTAGAGCATATTTTCTATTAAAATCTATTTTTCTCTATATCTCTAAAACTGTGCCTGATGGGGGCAAAACTGAAATGATATTTGAATTCAGCATGAAAAATATCATATCTTTATTCTTGTGAAAGAAAAAAAAGTTCATTTTTGTCGACTAGTGTAATTAGAGCCTGGATGGTGATGCACAATCAAACCTTAAAATATGCACCATAAAATGACCGAATATGCTCGGAGGTTATTTCGAGTCGAATACTCATGAAATAGATACTTTTTATGAACATATTTAGCTTATATATAACATAATATACATCAACATCCAGGCTCTAGTAATGATTTACGTTTCTTCATAGAGACGTTTTGCTGCTCTGTAGTCGACTTTATTAACATTGCAAATGGTGACAGCCGGAAAGGGGATACTCCAAATCGGGTAATGTGTGTTCTCGACAGTGGTGATTGTTGGTGAAGTGCTATATTGGGTCCAAACGTAGCCGATGAGGATGATGGCAGCAGCTAAACCAAGAAGCAGTCGTGGCAAGCCATAAAAGTCTAGAAGAAAAAACAAACAAAACAATCATCGTGTGGAGGAAGGTGAAGAAAACAACATTTGGTTGATTTTCATTGATCTTTTAACAATAAATACTTTATAAATGTTATTATATATTATGTATCTTTTATAAAAGCATAAAAATATATAAAATAGGCAATACAGGCAATTAGGGGATCAGCTGTTAGACTAGCCTGCCATCTATTGCAAGAATGCTGAACTAATTTGACAGTTGAATTTTAAATAAATCATCTAAGCTTATTTTAAAAATTTCTTAATTAATATGTGATTAATAATAACAATAAATTCATTTTTAAATTTAAAAAAAATTAAAGATTATTGGGACAGATTGTTTTTTTTGTATTTGCTTGATAACAAAAAAATTAATTACGATAATTTTTTAATAAGTCATTAAAAAAATTATAGCTCGATGTCCCAATAATCTCTTATGAATTTAATTCATTTAAAAAAAAACCGCATTGAAAAATTCCTTATAATAGTTTTTTTTTTTAAGTACGTTTAGACGTCGCTCCTGAACCCCCCTAAAACTAAAACAACCATTCCTCTCTCACCTTTCAAACCAATGGCGATCTTTTTCAGTAATGTATTTCAATCCATGGAATGACGTCGCAGCACAATACTCGTTCACATATTCATGAATCGAATGCAAAACGTTCTGTTTTTTATTTTTATTTGTAGACCAATCCATTTCAACACACAAAAAATCTAAAAACACGTTCAATTTTAGTAAAAACATCTAAGAATATAATAATCATCTCTTCAGCTGTCGTGCACCCCGTGACGTCACTTAATTTAATTTTCTGCGTCAGTAATTGAAATGAGAGAAAAAAAGAAATGAATACCTCCTCCCTCCCAATAAATGAAGGTTATCGAAATAATTTATTTAATCTTGTTAAGCGTTGGTGTCTGCTTACATCAGAGTCCATCCCCGTCACGCTATACAAACATGCGTTATTTTATTTTACATAAAACCAACTAATACAAATAAATAATTAAAAAATAATCCATATATATGTCACCTGGGGTCATTTGGAGGGTGAACGGCGAGAGTTTTGACTCTGCATGATAATGTCCTATGTCAAATGGAGTCTTAATTTTTTTTAATATAACGCCAAAATAAGAAAAAAATAAATAAAAATCTGCAGGACCAAAATTAGATGTAAAAGGGTTGTGGAATATATTAAATTATATATAATTTCTTATTTATTAGATAATTTTTTTTTATACATATCAAATTAAAAATAAATTGTATATGATTACAGTAAACATTAAAATACCTAAGATCGTGTATAGTTGACAATATTTGCCCTGAAGAAGGTCGTGATTGACGACCGAAACGTCTGCAAATATAATATTTTTTGATTGAACGGAAGAAATAAAACATCAATCGCTTTATACCATATAATTTGCAAATATTTCGGCCCGTCTAACGCCTGGCGATCCAGACGAAGGATCGCCAACAAAATATATATGCTGCACTGAAGATGGCCAGGCGTTAGGCCGGCCGAAATATTTGCGAATTATATGGTATTTCTGTTTTATTTCTCCCGTTCAATCATCCTCTGAAACCAGCAACAATTCATCTATATCTATTTTATGTATTTAATCCCCTGGCTGGAAAGTTCCTTCGGATCCTGATTTACCCCTCATTTTTACCGCTGAGGTCCGATTCACTTTTACTTTTAATACCGTCTTTGGCCCACTAAGGACTACAAATTTGCCAAACTTCATCCCAATCCGATGAATAGTTTCGGAGATTTAAGCAAAAAAAGCACACCACACACACATATATGGACCCTGTTATGCATTAGTCTGTCAAGCGCCAAAAAAAAATTCAAAATTGAGTTAGGCACGGAATATTGTTTCAAATGCTTTAATTATTAGTATTTTTATGAAATATGTCCTAAAAAAATTTATATTTAATGTAAAAGCTTAAAATTATTTTTACAATATTTCAATGCAGGATTTTCATTTTGCAAAAATGATTTATGTTCCTCACACGTTGATTTACTGTTTCTATGTTCACTTCCATTCAGGTATTAATTGATGAGAAAATTTTGTTAATACTTTGTATTTATTTTAAAATATAAATTTATTAATACTATTTAAAATTGATTAATGTAATTTTGATATAAGGTTTCTATGCTACTAGTTAAATATAAACATAAAAGAACTTTAATAATATCTTCGTTTTAATTTTTGAATTATAATCCTAAAATTATTTTATTAATATAAATAGTGCATAGATTAATTTGCAATCATGTGTCAAGAGACTTTGAGGCATTTTTGCAAATATAATTGAACTTAGAGAATTTTGCAAAAATAATTTTTTATATTTTATTGTTTTTCTCTAAATTAGTCGTATTTTTGGAAATAATTTATGAATATCTCCTATACAGTATTTACTTGCACAATTGACAAAAAAAAATGATATATAATCTAATCAAAACAATTTAAATCAGAAAAACTTTAATGTTGATTTTCTCAAAACTCTGTACCTGGCACTTGACGCACATTTGCATAACAGGGTCCATATATACGTATGCACATTTTGCATTTCTTGGGTTATATTTTTTACGATCATAATACTTTCCCCCTAATAATATAATTAATAAATAAATAGTTGCCATGGCTATAGGAGCAATGGCAACAGAAAATAAAGTAGAAGGAAGTTACTGTGCGTGGGCGACCCCCGCATTTCTATAAACAATTTCTCTTACCTTGATTTCTTAAACTGAAATGAGCAGACCCAGCAATATTTTGCTTCTCTTTATTCTCTTTATTTAATCAAAATTGATTCCTACTTTGATTGATGCCAGCCTTCTATGATGGATTGATGATCATATCGTAATCAACGACTGACCTTCACCGGGGAAAAAGAAAAAAAAAAAACTTTTAAGATTACCATTCTAAATTTATTTTCTCGTACTTAGGAAAAAGCAATTTAATTGTGGAAATTTTTTGTTCAACTTTTAAGGATACAGCTTTTTAAGGGGGTTCAGGAGCGACATCTAAACGTACTTAAAAAAAAAATAGACTATTATAAGGAATTTTTCAATGCGGTTTTTTTTTAAATGCATTAAATTCATAAGAGATTATTGGGACATCGAGCTATAATTGTTTTAATGACGTATTAAAAAATTATCGTAATTAATTTTTTGTTATCAAGCAAATACATAAAAACAATCTGTCCCAATAATCTTTAATTTATTTTAAATTTTTTTTTTTAAAAAAAACATTCACACTTTTTTCTCATTCACACTCACAATCACACACACATTCACACAGTCTTTTCGGCAACTTAGGCCATTTAAGACTTTAGACGATAACCGTTATTTATTATTATACATATTGGGGTCCAGGCATTCTTATATAAGCCATTTGGTATCCAAATGCCTTATATAAAATCATCGGACTGCCTGGGGTCCGAACCCGCGACGTTTGGTATACGAGGTTAGCACGCTAACCTCTACGCCATGCCCCGAGGGCGTATTTTAAATTTAAAAATGAATTTATTGTTATTATTAATCACATATTAATTAAGAAATTTTTAAATTAAGCTTACAAGGAGAGTACACGGTTGACTCGTCACCGATTTTGATCTCCTTTTATATGGTGAATCTATACTGAAAAATATTTGTATCCTGATAGAAATTTTCGTCCAATGCGCCCTGTAACAATTTTTTTTTCTCATCTGAAATTTTAAAATCTGAAAAGGATTGTTATAAGGCTCAAAGAAAAGCATATAAACAACTAAAGCTAATAGCGTAACGGGTAGAGGAGAGGGTTACAAATCCAGGGATCCCAAGTTCAAAACTTGGGTTGTCATTTTTTTTTTTTGTATTATTTATTATATAAAAAATAAATATTATATTCTATATTATAAAAATATTTTATTTATATTTGGGACATATTTATTACATATTTATACAGAAAACAATGAATATTATACAATCAATTAGATATATAAATGAATAATTAAAATATAAAATAAGGCAGTAAGATATAGAAAATTAATGTTTTTTTTTTTTATAAAATATCAAAATAAATATTTCGCCAATACATTTGCTGTCAACAGAAAGTGTCAGTTTAGTTAGTTAGTTTAGATATCTAATTGATTGTATAATATTCATTGTTTTCTGTATAAATATGTAATAAATATGTCCCAAATATAAATAAAATATTTTTATAATATAGAATATAATATTTATTTTTTATATAATAAATAATACAAAAAAAAAAATGACAACCCAAGTTTTGAACTTGGGATCCCTGGATTACTAACCCTCTCCTCTACCCGCTACGCTATTAGCTTTAGTTGTTGATATGCTTTTTCTTTGAGCCTTATAACAATCCTTTTCAAATTTTAAAATTTCAGATGAGAAAAAAATTGTTACAGGGCGCATTGGACGAAAATTTCGATCAGGATACAAATATTTTTCAGTATAGATTCACCAAATAAAAGGAGATCAAAAATCGGTGACGAGTCAACCGTGTACTCTCCTTGTTAGATGATTTATTTAAAAATGAACTGTCAAATTAGTTCAGCATTCTTGCAATAGATGGCAAGCTAGTCTAACAGACGATATAGTATTAGCCTATATTTATATATTTTTATGCTTTTATAAAAGATAAATAATATATAATAACATTTATAAAGTATTTATTGTTAAAAGATCAATGAAAATCAACCAAATGCATTAAATATTATTAGCTACCATTCTGACATCTCTTGGCAAATTTTTGAATTACTTTATTTTTGGGCATACTTTTTATGACACACAACGCCATCTTATCGGGAAAAACATGCGTAACCACTTTGTTCCCGTAGCCCCCTTAATTTGGGTATACCTATGGAAGTCATATACTTACAAGGAGAGTACACGGTTGACTCGTCTCCGATTTTGATCTCCTTTTATTTGGTGAATCTATACTGAAAAATATTTGTATCCTGATCGAACTTTTCGTCCAATGCGCCCTGTAACAATTTTTTTTTCTCATCTGAAATTTTAAAATCTGAATAGGATTGTTATAAGGCTCAAAGAAAAGCATATCAACAACAACAACTGATAGCTTAACGGGTAGAGGAGAGGGTTAGTAATCCAGGAATCCCAAGTTCAAAACTTGGGTTGTCATTTTTTTTTTTTGTATTAATTATTATATAAAAAATAAATATTATATTATAAAAATATTTTATTTATATTTGCGACATATTTATTATATATTTATACAGAAAACACTGAATAATAAGTCAATTAGATATATAAATGAATAATTCAGGGGGCGTATATAAGGGGGAGGTCGAGGGGCCGAGGGCATATACCGTACATATATAGGAATATAGAGCCAATAATGGGTCTCGCCCTCCCCCCCCCCCCGAAATGTTTGCGCAACCCCATAGCGCGAAAATGTTGGCTCCACAAAAGAGGAAATGTTCTGCGAACGGCACATAATGAAAATTTTGGTTTCGCTGGTGGCAAAAACTTTGCGTCTCTAAAAAAAAGGTAATATTTTTTCGGACATATATACAATATATCTAATTGATTTATTATTCATTGTTTTCTGTATAAATATGTAATAAATATGTCGCAAATATAAATAAAATATTTTTATAATATAATATAATATTTATTTTTTATATAATAAATAATACAAAAAAAAAAAAAATGACAACCCAAGTTTTGAACTTGGGATCCCTGGATTTCTAACCCTCTCCTCTACCCGTTACGCTATCAGTTGTTGTTGTTGATATGCTTTTCTTTGAGCCTTATAACAATCCTTTTCAGATTTTAAAATTTCAGATGAGAAAAAAAAATTGTTACAGGGCGCATTGGACGAAAAGTTCGATCAGAATACAAATATTTTTCAGTATAGATTCACCAGATAAAAGGAGATCAAAATCGGTGACGAGTCAACCGTGTACTCTCCTTGTTAGATGAAATAAAGAAATATTGTGAGGTATGTCTTTGTGGCTGGAAGTATTATTGAGGAGTCAAAAAAAAAATTCAAGACATAGGCAGCCAAAATTATTTCTTTTATTATTGCCGTTCCAGGCTGACGTTTCGGCCACTGGTCTAGGCCATCTTCAGAGCCGGAGGCGAGAATAAATGAAAATTACAATTTCAGCGACACACATTCGCATGAACGGAGCGCTCATAGGACAACGAAAGAATGATGGCCTAGACCAGTGGCCGAAACGTCAGCCTGGAACGGCAATAATAAAAGAAATAATTTTGGCTGCCTATGTCTTGAATTTTTTTTGACTCCTCAATAAAGAAATATGAAAATCCTTCATTCTTTCCCTGCCCTGGCCAGTGTCATCTACTGGCACCCCGTGAAGTTGCATTATTTCCTATCACTGACTCCTCCTCCTGTGTTCATTTCTTGCTAACGAGCTAATTCTTATTTCTGCTTCTTTTTATCCAACCTCTAGGGGGGATGTCCTAGATGAGGAGGGACTCCCTCAGCCTCGACTCCTTTCCAAGAATGCAAAATAAAAGAATAAAAATTGCGAGATTTATTTCTTTGTAATGCATTAACTCAGTAATTAGTTGACTGATTTTCATCAAGTTTTTACTTTCTCTTACCTATATATGAATATATATATAGAAAGTATTGGATTCATGTCTAAAATTCGATGTCGAGATTTACACGTTTTGATGTCCTCTGAATCCAAAAAAGTGATTTTCGCTACATGGTCTGTCTGTCTGTGTGTGTTTAATTTTATTCATGAAGGAATCGAACTACGATGATGGAATTTTATACCTAAATTAGGCACCTCACTGCAGCATGAAAATAAGCTTTTAAACAAAATCGGTCAAAGAGTACTAGTACTTTACTAATGAACTTTTTCATCAGTTTTTTTCGATTTTCTCAAAATTCGCTCCAACGATTTTGATTAAAATTCACACATCAATTATTTTTTAGATGCTCTTTCAAATGTATATTCTCGTTTTGCCCTCAAAATTGTTTGAAGCACACTTTACTCTTGTGCTTCATAGGAAAGATAGGAGAAATGGTTGCCATGGTAACAAAATATAAATATTTTCCCATGTTTATAAATTTGACATCTTAAATTCTAATATGTTGGCGGAAACTAAATATATGTCGACACAAAAAATCTGGTGTGACAAGCACAGAACACAACTTTCGATTACCGAAGGTAAGAGAAAGTTGTGTGCTGTGCGACAGTCAAAAAACAAATTTATAGACCACTCGTAAATAATCCCCTTGAAAAAAAGCCAACCTAAATGTGTCAAAGAGGTACCTAGGCCTATTGCATTTAGCAAAAGAATTGGTGTGTGTGTGTATGTGTATAAATAAATTCAGATAAAAATCCCCTAGCGAGTAGGCATACAAGTCTATCCTGCCGTGAATAGAGTGCATAGCTTCAAGGCGTATTTGATTAGTGGCGCTCCACGCGTGGAAAGAGTAAACTATTTATGATTGTCGCTTGATTGAAGAGATTAGAGATTACTTGTCGAAAGATATGCAGGTGTTGGGCCAGTGGCGGATCCCGAGGTGTTTCTCGGGGGAGGGGGTAATCTGGAGTGACTGGTCGCACAGCACACTGTTTTTTCTTAATTTCGGTAATTTAAAGGCGCATTCTGTACTTGTTTGCCAGAATATAAATACAAATCAAATTTTTAAGTATTAGTTTTTAAAATTTTACATTAAAAATACATTTTTTTTTTCGAAAAAAAAAAGTATTTTCTCAAATCTCAGGGGGGTAATTACCCTCTTCCCCCCCTTGTATCCGCCCTTGTGTTGGGCTTTTTTAAAAAGAAAAAAAATTGTTTGCCTGTTTTTTTTTTTATATATGTTAATATATAGAGAAAGAAAGTATTGGATTGATGTCAAAAATTCGATGTCGAGATTTTAATGGATATACACGTTTTGAAGTCCCCTGAGAAGAGGTTGAAATTTTATATTTAAGTTTTGTACTCTCCTGGGCCGTGAAAATAAGCTTTTAAACAAAATCGGCCAAAGAGTACTAGAACTTTACTGATGTACTTTTTCAGTTTTTTTTTTTTTTTTTTTTCTCAAAATTCGCTCCACTATTTTTTTTTTTTTTTTTAAACATTCACACTTTCTTTCCATTCACACTCACATTCACACAGCCCTTTCGGCAACTTAGGCCATATAAGACTTGACGATAACCGTTATTTCATGAAAATATCTATTGGGGGTCCAGGCATTTCTATTTAAGCCATTTGGTATCCAAATGGCTTAAATAAAATCATCGGACTGACTGGGGTCCGAACCCGCGATGTTTGGTATATGAGGTTAGCACGCTAACCTCTACACCAAGTCCCGAGGGCCACTATTTGGTTGATAGGAATGAAATTCCTCCCCATGCTTGGGACATGAATACTTGTTGGCTAAAATATAAAATTTGAGTATCGGGAGTTCTTTCCTTATCGAGTTATTTAATTTAATCCCCATTTTTTGATATTTCAGTTGAAATTAATTCAAATGATTGTGAAAATGACGTCAAATTCCAGCTAAAGGGAATCGCCTCCTTTTAATGGCAATTTCAAGAAAAGCAATCAAACAGGCATTTAAAAGCAATAAAATCTCTTTCAGAGAAATTTACATAAACATTATGTTTTGATACTTTTAACTGGAATCGATCTTCTTGAAATTTAAGATTTTTTCACAATAAATTAAATTGATTTCAAGTGAAATATCAAAGAATGTGGGTTAATGGGAATTACTCAAAAACGAATAAACTCTCGATACTCAAATTTTATACTTAAGCCTAGTACCTATGTCGCAAGTATTTCAAGAAATTTCAGCCAAAGGGTACTAGTATTTTTTTTTATTTCAAATGGGGTTTTTGCCACGAGGTAAATTCGAACTCGAGTTTACTCCCTTGGCCAATCCCCTCCACGTCATGGACAGTTCAATGGCCATTGTACTGTAAATATTTCTAATCTGAAAGTGATGCTGTTAGGAGGCGCGCGCGCGCATCCCTCCCCTCCACTCCGCCGACTTTCTTCCCTCCCCGGGATCATTTCGGGGATGCTGTTTTGCTTTGACCTCGAGGATTCAGTCCAATCCCCGCCGCAGGGTGGAAACACCCGCATCACACTACTCAGAGCAACATAAACAGTAAAGGTTAGTCAAAAAAAAAAAAATGAAGAATTATTTTATTTCCTTTTTTTTATTTTCGACCGGCCCTTGTTCTCTATATTCCATTTCCGCCTTTGGATGGACTTAATTTTATATTTAAATAATGAGAGAATGCAGCTAGTAATTTTATTTTCTCCTCAGCTGACGTTTCGGTCCAGGTGGACGTCATATTATTAAATTTTAATTTTTTACTTTCTCTTGCCTCTATATATGTAATATAGAGAGAGAAAGTATTGTTTGATATAAACTCACAAACAGCACCCTCGTATCCAGGTGTCAGACATTATATGAGGGGTTCAGAACAAACGTGAACATGTTACTCTTTTGAGAAAAAGTCACTGACGTCATTTCAACTTTTTCTTGGGGGAGGGGGGCAAACTTTTTTTTTCTTAAAATTTACTTACAAATAGGTAATTAGGTACTCAAATTTGGCCAAAGGATAGAAAAAGTGAATCAAAGTTTAAGCCTCTTAAAATATACAACATTGATTTCTTTTCCATCTCAGCAATCATTAAGAACTTAAATTATACTTTATCTAAATACACATTTTAAATTGTATGTACAGATTTCAGATTTTTTTTTCCAGATATTTTTGTTTTTGCATCAAGGAACTGCTGCACTCTGGAGGATTAGTATTGAAATTCGGATACGGTTCATTATTATATCCAATAAATACCATAATTTACTATAAGTAGAAGAAATTCGATGACTGAGTGGTAATTATTAGGATGTAGGCAGCCCGCAAGTGATAAAAAAAACTTTATTTAATTAACGTTGACGTTTCGGAATCACATCGATCCCATCTTCGGACGATAAACTGTTAAAATTGCTTAGATAGATGCATATATATTTGGTATATGCAAATTTATTCTTGTATTAATCAAAATACATCTATCTAAGCAACATTAACAGTTTATCGACATGAAGATGGGATCGATGTGATTCCGAAACGTCAACGTTAATTAAATAAAGTCTTTTTTTTATCACTTGCTGGCTGCCTACATCTACCTAATCCTGATAATTTACTATCCAAAAAGGGAAAAATAAGGAAATTGTTTGCTTTTGGACTTGGGCCCCCTTGTGCTTTGAACCATTCATTCATATCTCGAGAGAATGCAGCAGCTACTTGAGTCATTTTTTATTTATTTTTTCTTCAGCTGACGTTTCGGTCCGAGTGTGAACGATATCTGATTTTAATCTTCCTTTGTTTTTTCATATAAACTCACAAACAGCATTCTCGTATCCAGGTGGCCGAATCGTTGTAATTTTTACAAATAAATAAAACAGTTAAACCGAAAATCGAATTCTTTTACTAGTTATTTTGTTTTTGTTTTTTGTTTTCCTTGATTCTTCTCAAATTATATCTACAATCCTCAAGTGAAATTCCTGAAAAAGGCCCGAAGAAACGGCCTAAACGTCAAGAGAAGTGTTAAATAAAACAATTTTTTGTTTTTGACTGCTAATATCTAAAATAAATTTGACATTGTCATATAAAAACAAGAAAATATCTCTATTTTTAAGGATCTTCTTCAGAAAATCTAATGCTGAGTCCTTATACTAGAAAAAATCAGTTTAAAAAAATCTGGTGTGACTGGTCGCACAGCACACAACTTTCTCTTTCCTTTGTTATAATACTAAGTACTTGACACTCCTTGATGTCTACTTTTTCTAATTTGAGTTTTGTGTCTTTCTATTTAAAATAATTATATATATACTAGACAATTCGCTAATGTCCGTCTGTCTGTCACGCTCTATTTGGGCAACTTCACGTTGGAATTTTAAAACGAAATTTTATATGCTTAAAGAGGACCTTCTCGGAATTACAGGAAATTTATTTTCATCCTGAAATTCCTATTACCTTTTGAGTTATTAATTCCTAAAGTTACGATTTCTCCCATAGGAAATGTATAGAGAAATATTTATGTATTCTTTGCATTTGTATATTCTATGAACTTAAACAAATCATCAAGCAGGCACTGGATTGGAATATAGTAATGATAATTTTTTTTCATAATTAAGAAAAGGCGAGGGTCCGCCACAGGTGGGCTTGACACAGCTGGCGGGGGGTCCAGGGAGACAAAGCACCCCTGGATAGACGCCAAACCGCGGCCAAATACTTACAAATTTGATTTGTACACTATATATATTTTTACTTTCTCTTACCTATATATGTAATATTGCGATCATGTCAAAAATTCGATGGAAATACTCATTTTGAGTGTCCCTGATTCCAAAAAAAGTGGGTCCCTCATAATGGTATCTCGGGATGTGTGTTCAAAACTATTTCAACTGGTAAACAATCACAGAATGCATTTTTCAAATACCGAAAGTAAAAAAAAGTTTTGTGTTGTGCGACTAGTCACAGCAGATTACCCTCCTCCCTCTCAGAAAAACTCCTCTGGATCCGCCCTTAACTGCCTGAGATCCGAACCCGCGCCCGAGGCTTCAAGACTGTTAATGTTGACATTTGTCAACACCTCTAACCTCTAGTCCATGGAGGGGAATTTGTTATTTAAAAAGTAAAAAAAATCAAGTCCGTGAGAATTGAAATATTTTTAAGATCTTTTTTCGGCATCCGAGGACGTTTAGAATTGATTGGTATCCAATTCAATTGAAATAAATTTTGTTGCCTTGGACGCGATTCGAACCCTTGACCTTTGGTATCAGAAGTCAATGCTTTACCTCTGAGTCATAGGTCAAGGGCAATTAAAAAAAAAAATTAAAATAGGCCCTAATTAAATCTCGTAATTATTTCCTAATTATTAATTATATAAATTATGTTCAAGAAAGTGTTTAAATTTAAACAGAGAGTTTTTTGACATTGTTGTGTTTTTCTGTGTAACGGCGGTAATTTAATATGAATATAATCTTTTTTTATTTTTAATATTCTAATTTTATTCCCCCCCCCCTCCGCTCGCAGCCCTAATATTTTTCGCTAGCAACATATTATTTATTCTGACCTTGATTTTGGCCTCGCAAATGAAATCGATGTCGTCAGTCAGGTACCTGAAAAGTAGTTCAGAGCAGATCGATACTGCTCCATTGGTCGTCGCCATGGCAACCGAACAGACTCACTTCGGGTCACGCCGGTTCTCATTAATCCTCATTCTTAAGTTTTTGTCTTTTTTTTCTATCATACACGTTAGTTTGTCCATTCAATTTGATTATTTTCTATCCCTTTGAGTCAGGGATTTGTTAGGAGGGGCAAAATTTAATTTGCCGCCCCCTCCCTTCCCCCGCGCCGTTTCTGTAACTGACTTGTAAGCCAAATTGATTATAAAATTTTTAAATTAGAGTCTAAAATTTTGCCGCCGGCCCTCACATCACGGGCCTAACCATATATCCACCACGAATAATGGTAATTATTGTTCCTTAGAGGTGGTGCGAATAAATTTATAAATTATACATAATAGAGAAGAATTTCACTCAAGCGATCGCCCCCCTCCGAGAAAAATTGAAAAAGTTTTAAACACTATAGATTTTACTTTCTCTTACCTATGTATATATGTAATATATATATAGAGAGAAAGTATTGGATTCATGTCAAAAATTCGATGTCGAGATTTTGATGGATCTTCACGTTTTGAGGTCCCCTGAATCCAAAAAAGTGATTTTCGCGACATGGTCTGTCTGTGGGTGTGTGTGTGTGTGTGTGTGTTCAATTTTAAGCATGAAGGAATTGAGCTAGGAGGATGAAATTTTATATTTAAGTTAAACACCCCCCGGGACCGGAAAAATAAGCTTTTAATCAAAATCGGCCAAAGTGTACTAGTACTTTACTGATGTACTTTTTCAGTTTTTTTCGATTTTCTCAAAATTTGCTCCAACGATTTTTTTTTAAATTCAAAAATCAATTATTTTTTAGATGCTCTTTAAAATGTATATTCTCATTTTGCAATTGAAATCTTCTGAAGACCACTTTACTCTTGTATTTCATAGGGAAGATAGGAGAAATGGTTGCCATGGTAACAAAATATAAATATTTTCCCATACTTATAAATTTTACATCTGAATTCAAATGTTCTGTACTGTCGGGAACTAAATATATGTCGACACAAAAAATCTGGTGTGACAAGCACAGAACACAACTTTCGATTACCGAAGGTAAGAGAAAGTTGTGTGCTGTGCGCCAGTCACACCAGATTTTTTTTGTATAAAATTTATTTTAAACTAGTTACCTTCGGCAACCGTACCTTGGCTAGGCCCTGGCGAGGCGGCGTCTCGGGATATGACTAATTGTTGTCCAGATAAGTCTTTTTCGAGAGAAAGTATTATTAATATTAGTAAAGGTATAGGATTGTATATCTATATATAGAAAGAGTAGTAGGAGGAGCAGGAGTAGTTATAATAACAGGAAAAGTAGTATTAGTAAAAGATTAAAAAAAGTAGATGATAAAGTGTTCCCAAATCGAAATAAATAAATAGTTAAATGTTAAAATTCGATTGAAAAAATAACACTTCCGTACCATTATTGAGAAAACATTCCGAAATTTTGTACTGTTGTCAATTAGAAAAAATTGTATTAATGTATGGCGGAAAAACAGGTAAAAAAAAATTTGAGGGTTGTTAAAAGAAATAAGGGAGAAAAAAAATTAAATAAGGGAAATGACAAAAGTAAAAATGGGAAAGAGGTTAAAATCTTATAACGATGCTAGTCATCCACTGGATGAGAAAATAACAAAGATACAAGGTTGGAAACATCAAATTTATTCAGGACATTTAATTAAAGAGGAGACTTTATTTAGGGGTGCACAATATTTAATGTAAAATTAATTTAATTACATGGATCTTATAATTAAATGAGGTAGCAGTAACAGCTGCTTCGCTACCTGTTACTGCTCGGGGGTACGTCGGAGTAAATCTACTTCACCTTGCGTGACAACAATAGCAATGCCAATGATCTCTATCATGAAACTCAATCAAACTCATTGAAATTAAAAAAATAATTCATCAATAAAAAATCTGGTGTGACTGGCGCACAGCACACAACTTTCTCTTACCTTCGGTAATCGAAAGTTGTGTTCTGTGCTTGTCACACCAGATTTTTTGTGTCGAAATATATTTAGTTTCCGCCAATATATTAGAAATTTAAGATGTCAAAATTATAAACATGGGAAAATATTTATATTTTGTTACCATGGCAACCATTTCTCCTATCTTCCCTATGAAATACAAGAGTAAAGTGTGCTTCAAACAATTTTGAGGGCAAAACGAGAATATACATTTTAAAGAGAATCTAAAAAATAATTGATTTTTGAATTTTAATCAAAATCGTTAGAGCGAATTTTGAGAAAATCGAAAAAAACTGAAAAAGTACATCAGTAAAGTACTAGTACTCTTTGGCCGATTTTGATTAAAAGCTTATTTTTCCGGTCCCGGGAGGTGTTTAACTTAAATATAAAATTTCAGCCTCATAGCTCAATTCCTTCATGCTTAAAATTGAACACACACACACACACACACACACACACACACCCACCCACACACCCACCCACAGACAGACCATGTCGCGAAAACCACTTTTTGGATTCAGGGGACCTCAAAACGTGAAGATCCATCAAAATCTCGACATCGAATTTTTGACATGAATCCAATACTTTCTCTCTATATATATATTACATATATACATAGGTAAGAGAAAGTAAAAAAATAATTCATTAATAGAAAAATAAATTTAGTAAGAATGCGGAAAAGAAAAGGGAAAAAAACAAGGGGAAAGGGCGTTGCCACTTACTGAGAGTTGAAGTACAGGACTGGATGCGGATGCAGGACCGGAGACCAGTGGATGTTGTACAAGTAAGGATGACCAAACCAGGTTGAGAGGTCATGGATGTAGATAGGCAGGAGTCGAGCGGCCAAGGTAGACAAACGTTGGAGTAGGAACAGGAGGTTGGTGTCCAAACATGACGTTGTCAAAATATTTTAAAGTGTGGAGACACCAAAAATATTTCAAAGTCCGCAGCGTTTAAAAAAATTTATAAGTCCCGAGAGCGTGAAAATATTTCAAAGTCCAGAGAGGATGAAAAAATTTCTAAGTCCCGAGATCGTGGAAAAATTTCTAAGTCCCAGCTCGGTTGAAAATTTTCTAAGTGTTGAGCGAGCATGACAGAATTTTTCTAAGTCCCGACTGGAACATAAAAAAAATACTTCTTCTTTCTTCAAAAAAATTGGCGTGGATCCATTCTCGGTGAGGGGTCCCGAGGAACTAATTTTCAAGCGTTGGCGGGGCGCCTTATATAGGGGCGGCGGTGGTTTCCAAAAGTTCGTGCACAAGCCCCGCCCCCAGGTGAGGCATAGGTGAAATTTTACATAGGAGTTGTGCTAGTTGGAATCGGTTCTATCGGCTCTTGTGGCGGTCTCCGTGGAGCAATGGACATGGAACCAACGGCATCGGAAAGAGCTCAAAAAGTACTAGCAGTAGCACACGAGAACCAGGCGTTGGCAGCCCGGATTCGTTTTGAAATTAACGAAAAACAGCGAAAATTCCGTTTCTTGAACAGCGTCGGATTTTTGATTGCGTGTTGCGACTGATTGCGATGAGCTAGCGCACTGGTTGAGGGCTTGTTAGAATCGGCAGGGCAGTAGGAAGCGTTTAAGATTGGTTCCAGGCAAATAAAACAATTTTGAGAGGCAATTTTGAGCGTTGCCGTGAGCCCGACTTTGAGGCATCACATGTTGAGACAGGCGTGACAGTGGTGAATATTTGTAGGCTCTCTGGATGCAGGGAGAGCCAAAGATTAAATATCCAAGCGGACAAGTGCGGGCAGCAAGAGAGACGAGTAATATACGGCAAAGTTGAGCGGCGGTATTCAGCCTATGAGTGCGACAAGGACAGAGCGAGACGCTCCATATCTCCGCGTATCTCGTCGATAACTGGCTTAATTTTCATGCTACAGCGCCGACAGAGGTATCAAAATGTAGCGTATGGAATACAGAATATGGTGATATGGCGCTTGCCGGGGTACGGCATCTGAGACGTGGTCCAGGAGTAAATTAAGAAACGTGATTGTTAAGAGGCGACGGAATTTCTTGTGTAGCGGGTCTAATATACATAGTAGAAAGTGGCAATCGATCTTATTTTGTAGAGGAGATCGTGTCGGTTCAGATTACATTTTGTTTTATTACAGAAGTCCTCGTAGAATTGAATTGAATTGAAATGTATTTATTTTCATCTTTTTACAATAAAATAAACAAAAATTGGGGGGCTTACAATGATCAGGGGAGGGATACTAATTCTAAAACTTAAAACTAACATCTCAGATAAAACATCCCTAAAATCCTAATACAATGTATGTTTTTGTGGTTTCAGTGTTGCCACTTTGACCACTAATGTGCGGGGAGGGCTCTGTCTTGTGGGACGCTGTAAGAGAAAGAGAGAGAAGGGGAAAATTATTTGTTAAAAAAAACCCCTTTGCGGCGTTGTTGGATGGAATTTAAGGGAAGGGAAGGGTGGGGGGGGGGAGATTAATGAGAGGTCACACCGTAGGGATCGGTGATCCTTCCGGTGTGACGTTTGCCGTATGGCTTTGCATCGGCGTCTTCGGCGATCCTCTTGATGACGTCTTCTTGGTGGCTCTTCATTCTTGCGGTGAAGCGGATGTTGAGGTTCTCGATGACTTCAGCGAGGCTGTCGATTCCCAGGCCGACTAGGACTTCTTCGTTGGTGACGTAAGCTTCCCTCGGCGGCGCGGCGATTACTCTTAGGGCTTTCCGGTCTGCAGCGAGGATTTTCTCGATATTGCTCGTTGCCGCGGTGTGCCATGCAATCGAGCCATATGTGAGGATGGGCCGAGTGATGGCGCGGTGCAGAAGGAGTTTTGAGTCAATATCGAGAGGACTTTTTTGCCTAAGGAGGGGATGCAGCAGTCTCGTGGAGGCCCTTCCGAGGGCCGCTCTCTTCAGGCAGTGAGTTCTCCAATTGAGGTTTTGGTCCAGCCATACGCCTAGGTAGCGGGCATGGGCAGACCATTGGACCTCGTTGCCGTTGATGTTCAGGTGGCGCTGTTTGTTTTTCCGTTTGGAACGGAACCACATGGCCTCTGTTTTCTCAGCGTTGAGATGGAGGCGCCATCGCTTGAAATACTCGCCCGTCGAGTGCAGGTGCTCGTTGAGGATCTTCACGGTTCTTCTGGGGTCGGCTTTTGAGGCGACGAAGGCTGTGTCGTCGGCGTACTGGGCCAGGAATACGCCTTCCTTGGTGGGGATGTCCGCGACGAAGCAGTTGAAGAGGTGGGGTGCGATTTTTGAGCCCTGTGGAACTCCAGCGCGGATGGGCCTGGGGGTGGATCTTGAAGAGCCTATGCGCACTTGGAAGTTCCTGTCCTCCAGGTAGTCGGCGATCACTTTAAGCAGGCGGCGGTTGAATCCGAGGTCTGCTAGCTTGTAGCAGAGTCCGGAGTGCCAGACCTGGTCAAAGGCTTTGGCCAGGTCGAGCATTACAAGCACCGGTCTGTAGCCGGCGTTCACCCGTGACTCGATGTGGTCGACGACGCGCGCGAGTTGCTGGGTTGCCGAGATGCCTTTTCTGAAACCGAATTGGTGCTCAGGCAGGACGTTCAGTCTGTTGATTTCGTGGCTGAGCCATTCGAGGATGAATGTTTCAGCCAGTTTTGCAATCGACGACAGGAGACTGATCGGCCGGTATGACGATGGTGACCTCGGGTTCTTCCCTGGCTTGGGGATGGCGATGATGTCCGCCGTCTTCCAGCTGGATGGGAAGTGTCCTACATGCAGGATTGCTTGTATAAGCTTAGCAATAAATAGGACGGCTTTACCGGGCAGGTTTTGCATCGTTGTTGGGGTGATGCCGTCCTTGCCCGGTGCCTTTTTCTTCTTCATCCTCTTGATGGCGGCGTTGACCTTGGACGGTCTGACGATCGGGACAGCCATGTCCGGACCCTCGGCGTTTAGAATTTCACGCAGGCCATTTTTCGTCTCTTCTTCGCTGGTGACAAACTCTGAGTTGTTTGTCATTTGTTCCTCGAAGTGGTCGGCAAAGGCTTCGGCCTTTTCTTCCTCGTCGAGGGTCAGTCCGGCGGATGTCAAGAGTGGGCCACTGTGGAGTGGGCGGCCCCGTAGTCTCTTTGCTTGCTGCCATACTGAGCCGTCTTCCAGATTCAGAGCCGCGATTCGTTGATGCCAGTCATCACCTTGCCAGGTCGCGATTTGTGTGCGAACCTCGCGGGTGAGATGGTTCCAACGCTGCCTGTCGACGGGATCCCGGTACTTCTGCCAGCGTTTTCGCGCTCGGTTCCTCTCCTGGGCCAGGTCCTGGATGTGGGAAGGAAGGCGACGTGCATGCGTCTTCCTAGCTGCGTGCGGGATGCTCCTCGAAGTCGCCGTGGTGATGACCTTCTCTAGGTGAGCGGCCGCCTCGTCGATTTGGTCCTCGGTGTCCAGTGCTGGTGCCCATCGCAGGTCTCGGCAGATGATTTCGCGGAATTTCTTCCAGTCAGCTTGCTCGAAGACCGGCCTCGGCGTGGCTTCCCTGTTGACAAAAGAAATCCCGAAGGAGGTTAGTATGGGGAGATGGTCGGAGCCAAGTTCATCGAGAGCCCTCGGTTGGAAGGGGATGCCGTGCAGCCCCTTGACAACCGCGAGGTCAATGACACTTTGCTTGCAGTTTCTTCGCCTGGGAACGAACGTCGGTGTGCCGGGATGTCCCAGTCGTAACCCTTTGTAGAGGCAGAGATCAAGGAGAGCTCTGCCGCTGCTGTTGACCGACGAGCAGCCCCAGGCCGTGTGGCGGGCGTTTAGATCACCCAGCACGATTACACTCCCACCCAGGTTAAGGATATTCTTGAGGCCGTCGGTGTCTATGCTCGTGCGTCTCGGAGGGCTGTAAACACTCGCCACAACGAGGCGGGTGCCATCCGTGAGGCGGATCTCGGCTGCTACCGCTTCGTCGCGCGTGGACGCCTGGAGCGGCAGGGGACGTGCACGCATGGTGTTGCGTATCGCGAGGAGGGCGCCGCCGCCTCTGCCCCCCTCTCGGTCGCATCTTAGAATGTTCCAGCCGCTGATACAGAAGCGGTCGGATGTTTTGAGGTGAGACTCGCCTATCGCGATTACATCAACGTCGTTGATATCCGCGATCCTGGCGAGTTCGACTGCCTTGTTGCGAACGCCGTTTGCGTTCCATTGAAGACAGGTGAGCTTGCTCTTCATTTTTTAAGAAATTGAAGGGCGAAACTCATGAGGGCTCCCAGCTTCTGGACCTCGCTCACGGGGCTTTGCAGGACGTCAACGAGCTTCGTAATTTCGTCCAAGCCGGTTGATGGGTTGGACCTCGAAGAGCACGGTGGCCTGGGCGTAAGAAAAGCCCTTTTCGACTTTCCTGCTTGGCGGGTTTCGGGGGCTCTTCTTCTTCTTCTCCGCTGCCTGAGCTGCCTTCACTGCTGAGGGGCAGGTCGGGTCACCAGCTTGGTGGGGCCCCTGGCAGTTGGCGCAGCGGACCTCGGATGCGATGCAGTCGCTTGTTGGGTGTTCGCCGGAGCAGTTCCCGCAGCTGGCTTTCCTAAAACAGAAAGAATGGGTGTGATTATACCCCCTGGCATTTGTGGCATCTGAATATACCTGTCCTTTTATTGGATCGGTGCCATCTGATACGGATGCCACCGATATTTTTGATTTTGTTGGCTTCTGCCAACGCGATCCCCGGCGCCAAAAGGACACCGAAGACGGCAATCGGGGCTTTAGTCTCAGGGTCGGTGAATTGTCTCACCGAGTCCACTTTAAGACCCAGGGCCACCAGGTCTTCTTTAACTTCCTCCGGCGAGTATCCTGCTGGGAGACCTCGGAGGGTCAGACGGTTCTTCTTTTCATCCTTCCTCGGATGAGTGTGGAACTCCTGCTCCGCTCCAGCGAGCAGTAGCTTGGCCCTCTCGTGGTCTTCCGGGGCGAAGGTCAGTACGGAGAGTTTCCCCTCTACCGACTTAAATTCTAGGGCGTGTTTGAAGCCATTGTCGGCCCGGAGTGCCTTCACTAGGCGCCGCTGGAGGTTGCCCTCGACAGACACATGGAATGGTGGCTGTCTTCGGCGCGGGATTGGGGCTGGAGAGGGAGTGGGCGGGGGAGATTGCGTGGGCGACGCAGCCGTCTTTGGCTTAGCCTTCGGCGGCTGAGTCTCCTCCGCATTGGAGCTTTTTCGTTTTGTGGCCTGTGGTGTGGGGACGGAGGCTGGAAAATCTTCTCGGAGGACCGCGAACTTGTTTCCTGTGACCTCCATCTTGCGCGTTGTCGGGGCTGTGATTTGTTGTCCGGTGGGCTTCTTGGGGGCTAAGGACTTGAAGTCCACGCCCAGCTGCGCGAGTGCGGCCTGCATTGTGGCGAGCTGCTGCTTGAGCAGTTCATTCTCCCTCGAAAGCTCCTCTAATTTCTTAGAGGAGTGATTGGCGGTCCGGGAGCGGACCGTTTGCCAGGACGCCGCCTGGCTTGAAGATTGTGAAGTGTTGTTCATGTGTGAGGAACTGTTCACAACGGAATGACCTCGTAGAAAAATTTTATTTCACTTTTAAAGGTTCCTCCATAGGTTGCATGTAAATGGCTCAGCTAATCAGCAAACCGGCAGGGTTCGGGATTTGCTGACTATAAATATGTTGACGGGGGGTCTGGGAGGTTCATTCGGGGACGAGCTCTTACGGTAAGAGGAGCCATCAGCGACTCTAGTGGGTGGCAGGTGAACGAGAGAGAGGGCCTATAAATATTCCGCGGGGCCTGAATTTGATCAGTTGGCTTTTAGGCTAGCTGCGAGACAGTTCGACTAATTATTAATAAAAATAAATAAAAATATTCAATTAAAATCTAATTGAGTCCTCATAACAGACATCCTTGGCAATGCTATCTCATTAATAAAAAGATTTATTTAATTAATAAATAAAAAAAAAAAAAATTAATTAGCGGACATTTTGCAGCCGACTAATTAGACAATAATTAAAACAATATAAGGGGCAAGAATACGTAATAATAGAAGGGGACAAATGGATTTTTCCATTATAATCTTATTCAATTTTAAGTCTTAAATCACCTTAACGGGGAAGGTATTATTTAAAAAATTATCGGCCTCGGGCTTGGCATAGTTGGTAGCTTGCCTACCTTCTATACTAAACGTCGCGCCTTCCTGTAAATGTAATCTTTCAACCAACCGCCCCCACCGGGTTCGCATCCCGTCCCATGCGATAAAAATTTATTTAAATTGGCCTTAAAGGGCGCGTCTCGAAAAACCGTTAGAAGACGATTCACTACCTAGTTACTCTAGGCGGCAAGAGATGGCGTTAGTTGTCCCCATAGGGATACAAGGGATTTATTCCATTTCATTTTAAAGATTCCAGCTAATTAATTAACGGTAAAAAATTAATTATTTTTTAACTCAATGATTACTAATTTAATTATCTGTAAGTTGTAGAGCGAATTTTTTAAAAATATCTTTTATTAAAAAAAAATTTATTTTTTCGAAAATCAAAAAAAAGGGCTTCTATAAGTTGTAGATATTTTAAATAGCTTCAAATAAAAAAATATTTGAGGTCGATAGCTTCTAAATTGTGGCCGCAATCTCTCAAAATTAGCACCCCGAGACGCGCACCTTAAACAAATTTATAAACTCTTCACTAGCACATTTACTAGTTGAAATATATTATAGTAATACAAAATTGCAAATTAAAATTCTTCAAGTGTCTTGGTAAGATTAAAATTAATAAATAAATTTTATCCTGGGAAGATCAGATGATTGAATTATAATCTCTTCTTCCCTGCCAAAAAAAAAAAAAAATATAAACTAAACATATTTTTTTTTTGTTTCTTTACAGGATGTGGCTTTGGGTTCTCTTCGTTGTCCTAGCGCCCCATTTATTTACATCAGCTGATCCGAGTCCATTATTATTCAACATTGGAGGAGTTCTGAGCTCTCCAGAAAATGAAAAATATTTCAACGAAGTCATTTCCGTAAGTTAAAAAAAAAAAAAAATTGGCTTTCCGTAGTAAAAAATCTGGTGTGACTGGTCGCACAACACAACTTCCTCTTACTGTGCTTGTTTGTGCTTGTCACACCAGATTTTTTTATTTTATTAATTGTATTTATTCTATCCTCAGCATCTGAACTTCGACACGAGTGCTGTCCGTCGTGGAGTGACGTTTTCTGCCCAGGGCATGTTGATGGACCCAAATCCAATCCGCACAGCATTGAGTGTTTGTAAACATCTCATCACAAAGCAGGTGTACGCTGTTGTGGTCTCCCATCCACTAACAGGAGATTTAAGTCCAGCTGCCGTTTCCTACACCAGCGGCTTTTATCATATTCCAGTTATTGGGATCAGTTCTAGGGATTCTGCCTTCTCTGATAAGGTAATGAAAAATAAAATCATTGTGTGATTTTATGAAACCACGATGCAAGTGAAACTTTTTTGGATGTCGTTTAGACATTTTCAGAAAATTATTCAATTAAGGGTATTAAAATCGAGTTTTTAATCTTAATTTAATAATTGGAAAATGGGAAATCAATTGGCGTATGTTAAATTAAAAACTGAGAACAATATCTATTTAGCAATTGAATCATTTTAAATTATTTTAAAAATTATATTTTATCAATTTAAAAATTGAATAATTAAATCTCACAATTATTTTTTTATAATTCGTCATATATATTCAATTTCAACTTTTCTATTTTTGTCGTCACGGCTTGTGACGTCATGGCTTGTAGCGTCACAGCCTTCGACGTCACGACCTTTAACGTGACATGCTGATAGACGAGCGAAAAAATATGAGGCCATCAAATAAAAGTTTCACTTTAAAAACTTCAATCTTTATCATCCCCAACAAGTTAATTTAAAATTACCTGACTAGTCAATAACAACACTATTTCTTCTATTAACATTTATTTTTTATTTCAGAACATCCACGTGTCCTTTTTGAGAACAGTGCCTCCTTATTCCCATCAGGCGGATGTTTGGGTGGAATTGCTTAAACATTTCAATTACATGCGAGTGATTTTTATACATTCAAGTGACACCGATGGACGAGCGCTACTTGGTCGATTTCAAACTACATCACAGAATCTAGAAGACGATGTTGACATTAAGGTTCGTTAAAATTTCATATTTGTGATTAGAGATTATTAAAAAAAGGGATTGGGATTCTCAAAAGATTCTCAAAATGTGACTACTTTGACGTGATACGGAAAGTAAAAAGGGACCTCTTGTCGGAAATTGATATTTTATTGTCAGGGCCGCAGACAGACTTGACGGGCTCCGGGACTACTCAATAATACGCCCCCCCCCCCACCCTAAAAGTTTTTTCAGTCTTTTTTTTCCCTATTTTATAAAAGGCTATTGTGCCCTTCATGTCAACAATTTTTTACACAGTTTTTGATACAATTTTTTAAACAGTTATACATAGCTTATAATACCTATTTATTGTTTCCTTTTTTTATTGCCTTAGTTTTGTTTTCATTTTTGTTTTGCTTGTGTTTTTTTATTGCTTTGTTTTTGTATTTGTTTGATTTCATCCGGTTTTGTATTTGTTTTGCTTTGTTTTTTATTCGTGTTTTGTTTTTGCATTTTTATTCCTTTGTTTTTGTTTTTTTTAATGCTTTGTTTTTGTATTTTTATTGCTTTGTTTTTGTTTTTTTAATGCTGTGTTTTTGTATTTGTTTTGCTTTGTTTATTTTATCGTGTTTTGTTTTTGTATTTGTATTGCTTTGTTTTTTATTTCATCCAGTTTTGTTTTTGTATTTGTATTGCTTTGTTTTTGTTTTCATCGTGTTTTGTTTTTGTATTTTTATTGCTTTGGTTTTTTTTTTTTACTGCTTTGTTTTTGTATAATTTTTGTAAAATGTTTGTAATAATAATTGTAAAACTAGGATAATTTCGATGATTTTAAGACCATAAAAAAGTTACAGGTAGATAAAAAAAAAAATGGGATTTTGAGCAAAACGCATTTAAACACAATGAAAAACTCTTTAAGGTTACTAAATCGATTATTTTGTAAGATTTATCGGATTATCATTGCTAAAATTCTCGAATAAACCTGTATAGGAAAGAATTGAAGAATAGTATTCAATCGAAACCCAAAAATCGATATTTTTGACCTAGAATGCCCCTACCGAGAATTTTACTTCGCCGGCAAGACGTCCCGCATCACTTTCCGATTCGCAAATAAAGTTAGACATGAGGATGGTAATCGAAGAGAGAAAAACTTAAGATTCCCTCCTTCCTGATCCTTTAATTTTTACCACACTCTTTATTTTCTTTGAAGATGATTGAATTTTGGGAACAAAATTCCCTATAACCACGTAAGCAGGACTTTATGATGTATAAAATTTTAGGTACAAGTTGAACCAGTTTTTGAATTTGAACCTGGGCTGGAAAGCTTTACAGAACAATTACTTGAAATGAAAAACGCACAAGCCAGAGTTTACCTGATGTATGCAAGGTAGGCGAATTTTGTTAATAGTATATGTTAGAAAAGATTCAACACTTTTTCTACTACCAAAGAGAATTATTTTTATTTATTTACTTTTTAGTAAAACCGACAGTGAAGTGATTTTCCGGGACGCTGCTCTCCTGAACATGACCGAAGCTGGTTATGTGTGGATTGTGACTGAACAGGCTCTGGAAGCAAATAATGTTCCTCAAGGAACTCTGGGCCTTAAATTGGTTAACGCCACCAGCGAAAAATCTCATATTAAGGATTCTATGTAACAAAAAATAAACAAATAAAATTTTGTTCTTTTGAAAATTGATTATAATTCAAACCAATTTCAGATATGTACTTGCATATGCTATTCGTAAAATGAACGAATCGGAACCAATAACTGAGGCCCCGAAAGATTGTGATAATTCGGGTGCTGTCTGGGAAAAAGGAAAAGTTCTTTTTGAATATATACGCAAACAGGTAGACGAAACAAAAAACACCCAGTGATTACAAATATTAATTTTCTAACTAACGATTTCCATATTTCAGGCCTTGTTAAATGGTGAAACCGGAAAAGTTGCCTTTGATGATAATGGAGATCGAATTAACGCTGAATATGACGTCATCAATATCCAAGATAAGCAAATTTCAGTGGGAACTTATTTTCATAATAGTGTAAGTATACTTCTTTTATTATCCCTTAAGTGGTGTTGCTGAAGTTGGTTTATTTGAGGAGGAAAACGCTGTATTTTTTTTATTAGTTAGCAAGGCAATAATTTCAAAGATTTCGGAGACCTATCGGCACTCTTTCTGAGGTGAAATCCACTGAAGAAGGAATGCCGATAGGTCTCCGAAATATTTGGAATTATTGCCTTGCTAACTAATAATAAAAAATATTTGAAATTATAGGTTTATATTCAATCGATTATTATAACACTTATTCAAACATTTATTCATAAATGTTTAATTTTAATTAAAATTGTAAGTCGGTATCTTCATAGAAGATCGGTCTTCGGAGGGAACGTATAATTTTTTCATTAATTATATTTAATAGTTAAGGCAGACAAAGCAGGAAAATCATGAATTGGTTCCTACGCTAGTCAGAACTGAATCTTTCCTCAAACTAGAACATCCCTCTGAGCACACATATCAGGAAGTCGGGTGGAATTGCATTTAGAAATAGTTTATCAACCAAATTACTTAGGATAAATAGTCAGGAGTATATCGTCGGTTCTTAGTCGGTCTAACTTGAAAAATACAATTTTGAGTTTTTTGCACAAATTATCTTCAAATTGCCTCTACTATCTTTGTGCAAGTCCGTTTCTTAAACAACTTACTTTTAGTGGATCACCCCTAGATTGAGCTCGTGGGTAAGTGAGCCATCCAGTATTTGTGGAGCGGGGAGCAGTGCACGAGGGAATCATCTCTATAAAAGACCTGAAATACGGTATTTCGGTGCAAGAAAGGATCATCTTGGAGTTTTCCCATAAATTACTGAAAAAAAAATGGTATTGAGAGTGGGAAAAACCTGAAATTTATAGAAGAGTTCTATGATTGTGATGATTCGTGCAAAATTTCAGTTATTGGATACCCAGGTAGGAATACAGAATTGTAAGGCTTGGACCAAGCTTGGGCCAATCGTCATAGGTATTGGGCGACGCTTGGTTCAACCCTTGGATGATAACAATGTACCCAGTCTTGGAAACAAAAAACCAGAGCCTCGAGAAACAAAAAAAACCAAGGCTTATCCTAGAGAAAAGAAAAACCAGAGTTGTACCATTCTTTGGAAAACAAAAAATGGATGGTCGATCCAAGCCTCGGGGGAACAAAAATCCTGGGAGGAAAAAAAATTGTTCCTCGAGAGATTTGAACTCGAGCTTTTTGGTTTTGTTCTTCATTTGTTCAATGCCTTTACGTTCTCATACACGGTTTTTATAGTGAAATGACTCTTTTTTAAGCTACTTGATTTACACGTGGGTCTATTAACCAGTAGACCAAGTCTGAGGCCAGGCTTGGTCCATTGGTGACTCCCCAAGGCTCGGTTTAATAATATAATACCATTGGGCCTAGCCTTGGTCTATTGGTGACTTCCCAAGGCTTGGTTTAACAATTTAATACCATTGGGCCAAACCTTGGCCCAATAGTCACTACCCAAGGCTTGTCAAATGACAACTGGCCCAAGGTTCGGCCAATTGTCAGCATTGGCAATTCCTACCTGGGTAACGCAGGCAACGGTTATGAAAGTAAAGGAAAAGCGCTAATCGGCTCTCCTGAGTTAGACCGATCTTGTACTGGACCGACGATATATCTAAATGAAACGAAATTTGGATGACAAGTTCACATAGAATATAAATAGCCCTAATGAAGAAATTGTTATTTTATTCAGACTACAGATCGAATGAGGCTCCGAGTCAACGATAGCTTAATCATTTGGCCAGGGATGCTTCGAGTTAAACCAGAAGGCTTCATGATACCCACCCATCTGAAAGTAAAATCTTTTACATTAATTTTTAAGAAAGAAAAAAAACACAATTAACACAATTATTTTGATTTAGGTTTTAACAATAGAAGAGAAACCTTTTGTTTATGTGCGCGAAGTGATTAATTTAGAAGAGGGTTGTCAGCCTGATGAAATCCCATGTCCGCATTTCAACTCAACGGATGAAGATTACCGACAATTTTGCTGCAAAGGATTCTGTATGGACCTTTTGAAAGAGCTTGCTAAAAATTGTAATTTTACATATAGGTAAATAACAATATTATAAATTGAATTAAATGTTCCCACCCCTACCCTTAGCATCCGGTGCAAAAACTCTAAAAGTCTCATGGTTTCGTTATTATATTTTTTTGAAGCTCTAATATCATTATTTACATCTTCCATAGAGATTATACGAGGGTGGATCAAATATAAAGAGGAATTTTTTTTACAATTTTATTGAATTAACAAAAAAATACAAAACCCTCGCCTCATTTTTCTACGTAGTCTCCTGCATTTTCAACACACTTTTGCCATCGATTTAGCAACTTTTTGATGCCGTCATTGTAGAATGAAGGAGGACGTGTGGCCAGCCAGTTGCGCACGAACTCCTCTACCGTTGCCTTGTCATCAAACCGCTTTCCTCCCAGGTCTTTTTTCAGTGGCCCAAACAAATGGTAATCACAGGGTGACAAATCTGGACTGCAAGGAGGATGTTCCAGGGGTGTCCAATGCATTTGGGTCAGTTTTTCTTGTGTCAACCGAGCAGTGTGTGGCCTTGCGTTGACATGCAGCAAAATCACATTCCGGATTGGTTTCCCGCGGCGCTTGTTGCGATATGCTGCTTTTGTTTCGTCCAAAAGCTGGCAGTAGTAAGTTACTCTGCATTCAGTGTTCGGCGTTCATGAAGGAAATCCACTAGCAAAACTCCTTCAGAGTCCCAAAAAACAGTTTCCAGCAGAAAGGCGTGTTTTGGCCTTAACTGGTCCAGCCGCACCTCTCGCCACCCCATGCTGGAACGTTTTGACTCCGGGGTGTAATGGTGAACCCAAGTTTCATCAGAGGTTACAATACGATTCAGAAAATCATCTCCTTCCTCCTCGTAGCGACTCAGATGGGGTAGAGGAGTTCGTGCGCAACTGGCTGGCCACACGTCCTCCTTCATTCTACAATGACGGCATCAAAAAGTTGCCAAATCGATGGCAAAAGTGTGTTGGAAATGCAGGAGACTACGTAGAAAAATGAGGTGAGGTTTTAATTTATAGACTCTAGTGTGTGTATAACAACTTTGCTTAATACATTCAGCATGTATATATCGGTACAGTGACAGTAAAGCCAAAACATTTCATACATTGAGCGTTTTATTTCGATCGAGACTACCCTTCTGGCTGACTTCCTCTCCTCTTACATAATTTGTTTTCTTACTTTTTAGTTTGGCTCTCTCGCCCGATGGCCAATTCGGATCATATATTCTTAAAAACAGCACTTCCGGTGGGAAAAAGGAATGGACTGGCCTTATTGGGGAATTGGTAGCCGAACGGGCAGATATGATTGTTGCCCCATTGACAATAAATCCTGAAAGGGCGGAGTTTATAGAATTCAGCAAACCATTCAAATACCAAGGAATCACAATCCTTGAGAAGAAACCTTCAAGGTAAATAAATAAAATCTGGCGTGACACCTTCGATAATAGAAAGTTGTGTAATTGAGTTGTGTTTTGACAGGTCTTCCACATTGGTGTCCTTCTTGCAGCCATTCTCGAATACTCTATGGATTTTAGTGATGGTGTCAGTTCATGTGGTTGCTCTGGTTCTCTATCTCCTTGATCGATTTTCACCCTTTGGTCGATTTAAAATTGCCAATACCGATGGCACGGAAGAGGATGCTCTAAATCTGAGCAGTGCTATTTGGTTTGCTTGGGGAGTTCTTCTTAACAGTGGAATTGGCGAAGGTTTGTAAGACAATTGCTTTTTATAGTAAGCTTATAAGCCACAAATAGGATTAATTATTCTTCAGCATCAATGCTCTTAAGTTTAATAGATGCTTAGCTTTTCTACAATAGAGACAGTGGCAGATTAATACAATTTAAGACCCTAGACGCAAACAAAAATTAGGCTCTTTGGAAATTAATCAATAAGTAGATTATATAGTAGGCTGGGATGAGTAGAGTAATGGGGTTGGAGAATAACAACAATCGCTCCACCTGACGTCCTTTGGCAAATATTTCGACGCATATGACATGCATCATCCTCAGTGCCGCAAGGATGTAATAGGTGGGCTTGGTCCAAAAATTATTTAAATGCCTTAGGAGCGTCATACATGTTTTATTGTGAGGTGCCTTCTTTAAGCTGATGACCGCTCTGTTGCAGAATCATCAATTCTATATATATATATAGGGGAGAGGGCGGGACATTGGGACAGTACAAATAAAATTAGCTGTGTATAGTTTGGCTTTCAATATTATTGAGCATTTAATGTTATGTTGTTGACACTGATAAATGCACTATCTATTGCCATAGGCTTAGCGCTTATTCACCAATAGATGAATTAGATTTTTGCAATTTTCCAAAAATCCAAATTGTCCCAATGTACCTCTTGGGTGAGGTAGATTTGGACAGTGAAGAGGCAGATGTGGACAAAAACAATTTGTTTTGTTCTAAAAAAATAATTTGGTGAATAAAGGTGGCACAATCTAACACAGTGGTTCCCCAACCTTTTTTGGCCCATCGCCCCTTTTTGGAGGTTGACTAACACCTATCGCCCCCCCCCCCCCCCTTTTCATTTTCATTGTATGTCTAATTTTAATCTAAAGTGTAAATAATAATGCAGTTTTATTATTTTAAACAATTTTGTTACCGTAGATATCAGTAGCGTAGCCAGGATTTCTGCTTGGGGGGGGGCCAAAAGTTTTTGAACCCCCCCCCCTTTTCCAAGAAACATAAAGTGGAGAAATTTTTTTTAGATAATATAATAATTATAAATAAAAAACAAAAAAAAATTTTTTAAAAAAAAAAATAATCAGTGGGAAAACTATAGGTATTTTTTTGTTTTGGAGAAGGCTTTGGGGGCCGGCCCCCCTGGCCCCCCCTGAATACGCCACTGGTAGATAAATAAAAACAGCCAACGCACTTTTATCTGTTCACTCTTAACTGTTGTAGTAACTGTTGTACAGTAGCACCAAAAACATGATTTGAAATTTTGTCGCTTGGGTGGTTTCTGAAATAAACGATTCACTTAAAAAAAGAGAAAAAAAAATACAAATTAAAATCAATTAGTAAGATTACAATATCAATCAATATATCAGGTCGGATATATTCCACAATCAGGACCGCAGACAGGGGAGGCAAGGGGGGGGGGGGGCTATATCCCCGGGCCCGGGCCCATTGCGCTCCCACCTTAAAATTCTAATAAAAAATAATTTTCATGGTTAAAATTTCAATTAAAAAAAATCATTTTCTTGAATTTTTTTTCCTCAGGGGGCCCGGGCCTTTTAACCTCAAATCAATCTTTTTCACGACTCAGGATAGCTAATAAAAATATAATAAAAAAAACGTTTTTAAAAAAATGCTTTTATTTAAATCGAACTAAAAAGAGATAAATAATTTAATTCAAATGTTCTTGTTAAAATTGTTGAATATTAATAACTTAAAATAAAAGCGTGGGGCGCTTCGAAGTTATTCCGAGGCTATAGACAATTCCTTAAGCTATTAATGAGCGCCCCACGCTTTTATTTTAAGTTATCAATATTCAACAATTTTAACAAGAACAATTAAATTATTTATCTCTTTTTAGTTCGATTTAAATAAAAGCATTTTTTTTAAAAAAGTTTTTTTTTATTATATTTTTATTTTAAACTTTTTAGTCTTTTTTAGTATTATAGAGTATTAAGGAAGCGTGAGGCATCAAATAAAGTACCACATTAGTTTGGTATATTTTGGCAAAATCCAACTGATTTTTTTTTAGGGGGGGGCGTATTAGTAAGTAGCCCCCGGGGCGGCCCTGTCCACAATATAATATCTTAAATATTATATATAATTTCTTATTTATTAGTGTCCACATGTGCCTCTCGCTAGATGTCCCAATCTACCTCAATCATGTTTATAAACAAAATGAGGCTATACAAATAGCTAAAATAAACAATTACATCTGCATATACCGACATAGTAAGAATAAACAAGTACACTTATCTCTAATATTTCAACTTTCTTAATTCAAACGTTCATATGGAAAATAATCGACCTCAAACGATTTCCGATTTTTTTACAACGCAGGTCAAATATGATGTAGCAACGTGTAACTAGCTATGGCGTAGCTTGACGCTGTTAAAATTTTTCTATAATAAAATGGGTACTTAATGCACCCTAATGGTCAAAGAGTACAATCTAACTTTACATTTAGTAGCGCTAAAATTCGAATGTCCCAATGTGCCTCGTGTCCCAATGTCCCCCCCCCCCTCTCCCCTATAAGATATAAATATTTAAATGAATACTTTGTTGTCAATTATCGTTGAAAAATGATATCTAATAATATTTGGAACAAAAATGACTTGATATAAATGGAGAGAGGAGTTAGCCAAATTGGGAGCTTCTGCGTAAATCTTCTTCTTCTTTCTTTTGCCTTAATCCTGCGGTAGAGGTTCGACGGAGGGGGGTGAGGGTTTTTGCGACCAGGAAGGAATAGAACAGGCCGCCCGTCGCATGGTCTGACGCCAGATGTGGGCCCCTGAGCAAGTGGAGCTTCTGCGTATATAAAACTCTCAAATTTGGAATCACTGAGATCGGTTCCAGTGTTCAATTGAAGATTACTATTTTGTGAAAGATCTAAGCGGGAGATTATTTTTAATTAAAATAATCTTTGGTTATTTGAAGGTTTAGAGAAATTATGTATTTTATTCGGTCAGCTCATTTCTGAAATAGTACTGTAATTGTGTTAATAATTGACAGGAACCCCGCGAAGCTTCTCTGCCCGTGTTTTGGGGATGGTTTGGGCCGGCTTTGCCATGATCATTGTCGCCTCATACACTGCCAACTTGGCAGCTTTCCTCGTGCTCGAGAGGCCTAAAACGAAATTGACAGGCATCAACGACGCCCGGCTCAGGAACACAATGGAGAATTTAACATGTGCAACCGTCAAAGGATCCGCTGTTGATATGTATTTCCGACGGCAAGTGGAGCTCAGTAATATGTATAGAACAATGGAAGCGAATAACTATGACACTGCGGAACAAGCTATCGTCGATGTCAAAATGGGGTGAGTGATTATACAATTAAAGAAATTGCTTTCATACATGCAAGGGAAGCAAGAGATTTCGAGTTTAACTTCCGGGATCTCATTTGGCCACTTAAGGAGCTTCAGAAGGGCATATTGAATATTTAGTCCGAAACTACTGAGGTATTTTAAAATATTTTTAATGCGGTTTTTTTTAGGAAATGATTTTATACACGTTTTGAGGTCCCCTGAATCCAAAAAAGTAGTTTTCGCGACATGGTTTGTCTGTCTGTGAACAAAATATCTCAAGAACTAAAAGAGATATGAGGTTGAAATTTTATATATAAGTTAAACACCTCCCCAAGGGGTGAAAATAAGCTTTTGAACAAAATCGGCCCAAAAGTACTAGTACTTTACTGATGTACTTTTTCAGTTTTTTTTCGATTTTTTCAAAATTTGCTCGAACGATTTTGTTTAAAATTCATAAATGAACTTTTTTAACAGGAACAGGTAGATGTAGGCAGCCAGCAAAGAATATTTATTTATTTATTTATTTATTACACTGCACAACAGCTTTGAAGCCACTTATCGGCAGGTTACAAATAGTCAAATATAATTTATAAAAACTTTATTAAAATATTGTCGACGTTTCGCGAACGCATCATTCCCATCTTCAGGACGATAAATCGTTAATGTTGTTTAGATAACGATTTATGGTCTTGAAGATGGGAGTGATGCGTTTCGGAAACGTCGACTTTTAAATAAAGTTTTTATTCTTTGCTGGCTGCCTACCTACATCTACCTGTTCCTGTTAATTATCACTCAGCCATTATTTTTTTCTTTTCAATAAACTATTTTTTAGATGCTCTTTATTTAATTACGATCCTTGACGTCATTTAATCTTTTTGTTGGGGGGCAAACATTTTTTTTCTTAAAATTTACTTACAAATATGTACTCAAATTGAGCCAAAAGATATTTAATTTAATTAATTGTTTAATTTTGCACAGTTTGTATACTCGTAGGCCTAGATATATTTTGAAATATTTTATTTAGAATAAAAAAATAAATAAATAATTAAAATCAGAGCCAGGGCATTTGCCCCCCCCCCCCAAATGACGTCACTGATTACGATTAATTAAAGAATTTTTATTAATAGAAAATACAACAAAAAAAAAAAGTTCTATTATGACAATTTTAATTTTTTTTTTAATCTAAAAATTTACAAATCATTAATATCCAACCTAAACGAATTAAATAAAATGGTAACGAAAAATAAATTTATTTAAAAATTAACGACTAAATAGTTGAGCACTCTTGCAAAAGATGGCAGGCTTGTCTAACAGCCGGCATTATCAGATCACTTATAAGTCTCTATTTATATATTTGTATGCTGTTATAAATGATATATAATAATATTTATAAACTATTCATTATTAAAAGATCAACGAAAATCAAACAAATACATGAGATTAAATATAGCCCCCTGCCATCTTCTGGCAAATTTTAGTTGGTCTTTTTGGCTGAATTTCTAAGACCACTAACGCCATCTTATCGGCAAAAACATGCGAACAGCTTTACCTCCTGAAGCGCTTTAATGTTGATTTTTTTCTATACAACCCTATTAATTTCCTAAATCCGCTACTGCCAGAGGAATGAGATCTTGTTGTGAAATTTCTTTTTATTTCAATTTTAGGAAACTAATGGCATTTATATGGGATTCTTCTCGTTTGGAATTTGAAGCTGCTCAAGATTGTGAACTAGTTACAGCCGGTGAATTATTTGGAAGAAGTGGCTACGGAATTGGTCTACAAAAAGGCTCCCCTTGGGCAGATGAAGTCACCTTGTCTATTTTAGATTTCCACGAAAGTTAGTCCTTTTATTTATTTGTCTTTCATTGATGTTATATGGAAATTGGCGGGGTTAATACGGCCCCCCCCATTAAAAAAACAAAGTTTTTTAGTATAAAACATGTATTACAATTTTCACTTGAACTTAAGAGAGTTACAATAATTTATCGAGAATCCGGGAGGGGATTTCGGGGGAATCTGGGGGTATGGAAAATTTTTTAAATTAGACTGAAATCTGTTTTAGTATCCTGAGTCGTGAAAAATATCAAACTTGATTTGAGGTTAAAAGGAGCTGAAGAAAAAATTTCAAGAAAATGATTTTTTGATTGAAATTTAAGAAAAATTTAAGTAAAGGGGGCTGAGGAAAAAATTTAAGAAAGTGATTTTTGATTGAAATTAAGAAAAATTTAAAAAGGGGCTGAGGAAAAAAATTTCAAGAAAGTGATTTTTGATTGAAATTTAAGAAAAATTTAAGTAAGGCCTGAGGAAAAAATTTCAAGAAAGTGATTTTTTTAATTGAAATTTTAACATGAAAATATTTTTTATTAGAATTTTAAGGTGGGAGAATGGCCCTCGGAGGGGGCCCCATATACCCCCGCCCCCCCTGTCTGCCCTGGTTATATCTAATTTGTTATATTTATTACCATCCAGGTGGATTTATGGAATCATTAGACAATCGCTGGATTCTCCAAGGAAACGTACAACAATGTGAACAATTCGAGAAAACGCCAAATACGCTCGGGCTAAAGAATATGGCTGGAGTTTTTATATTGGTTGCGGCAGGTAATAAAATTTCTTTTTTTTTTTAGAAGCCGCCCCTCGGGCTTGGTGTAGTTGGTAGCGCGCCTGCCTTGTATACCAAGGGTCGCGGGTTCGGATCCCATTTCTTCGTTGATTATTTCAAAAACTATTCAGTTTTGGAAAAAATGTCAAAGAATAGAAACTTTTTAAAATAGGGTAATTTATTATAATATGACAAAAAAATTGAAAATTTCAAAATTTTTGAAAAAACTTTTTAGGTAAAGTACTACTTGCAAGTGACGTATTTACTCCAAAAGTTGATAGAAATCTACAATTTTAGTGCAAGGAGTATATACCAAATTTCATCGATCTAGCTGCTTTGGTTTTTAAGCAATCGTGTTCCATACACACTATGACACACACATACACAGGGGCATAATTTCAAAAGAATATACGAAAAGTTTTGGGGAAGTCATTCCCGATTGATTTAATATCTTAATAATCACTATCACATACGTATAAGATAATTTTTTGAAGCAGATCTGCCGAAGGGTTATCGTGTAATTAATTATTAAATAATTGAAATTTAACATGTAGTCTATGGGGAATGTCGACGAAACGCACACATATCGAATTATATAGTCACTTCTGATAAAGAAGTCGCATAAAATAAAACGCGTTTCACGCTTTCACTTACCAAATGACGATATTTTTTCTCGCAAATCGCCCGCCCATTGTGTTAAAACTGATTTGCATTACTCATTGTAATATTATAAATAAAATACAACATCAAGATCAATATAAACAGTAAATGCGATATTGCCAGATCTATATTATGTGAAAAAATAACTAACAAAGGGGAGTGCATAGCCTTCATGTCACCGTTTTGAACGAAATTTTTTTTATGTGTAGTACTTAATGAAAAACAAATTCTGTTAAAGCGAGAGAACGCACTTCTCAACCTATCGTCTAAAAAAAAAAAATGTTAAAGATTTTGCCAGCAGCTGTTGCTAACAATAACAAATCAAAAAGCCATTTTAGTAGTGTTCATTCTATGTAAACATGAAATCCCGAGTTCGAATCTCGCCCTGTGCAACTATTTTTTTTTTTGTGTAATTTTTTTTTTTTTTTTTTGCATTTCTATGGATATTTTTTAATATTAATAAATAAAATTTTTTTTTTAATTATTGGCTTTTAATTTTTAACATATTGTTCTATATAACCTATTTATAGAAAATTCAAATGCTTTCTGTCAAAAATATAATATAAGGAGATTAAATGAATACGTAACAATATAATAAATTTTTGAAAATTTTTAATAGTAATATATTTTTCGTATAATATTAAATATTTCCTTATATTATATTTTTAGCAGAAAATTTGAATTTTTTTTTAAATATATGGAACAACATTTTAAAAATTAAAAAAAAGTTTTATTTATTTATTAATATTAAAAATATTCTTAGAAATCCAAAAAATATAAATTACACAAAAAAAAAAAAAATAGTTGCACAGGGTGGGATTCGAACTCGGGATTTCATGTTTACAAAGAATGAACGCTACTCATCTAGCTACAATGGCTTTTTGAATTGTTATTGTTAGCAACGGTATAAGGCATGCTGGCAAAATCTTTAACATTTTTTTTTAGACGAATGGTTGAGTAGTACGTTCTCTCGCTTTAACAGAATTTGTTTATCATAAGTCTACACATAAAAAAATTTTGGTTCAAATCGGTGACATGAAGGCTATCCACTCCCCTTGTAAGTCAAAAGTATTATTTTTGGTAATTAAAACTGTAAAGATAATATTATTTTTCAGGTATCGTCGGCGGTATTGGTTTAATAATAATCGAGATGGCGTACAAAAAGCATCAAATCCGAAAACAGAAGCGTTTAGAATTAGCGAGACACGCGGCGGATAAATGGCGAGGAGCCATTGAGGTGAGACAAAGAGCGTTGGCAGCCACCAGACCTTCAGGACTTGTAGCATCTCGGCTGCACGTGATCCCCGGAGCCTGTAGCAGTCCAGCGCATTCGCCCGCCTAAATACTATCCGCCACATTCATAGGAGACATTCCGACGATCGAGAAAATATATATTTGACGAGGGCTGTGACTTTTTGAATGAAACACAGGTTTTTTGGATAAAAAATTATGGCTAATATGTAGAATACTGCCTATGAATTTTTACTATGTTAGTAAACTTTTTAAAGTTTCTTTCTTTATTCATTCTCTTTATTAGCCTAAATAAGAGCGCGGAAAGCCAATTTGGACCAAATATCTCTAAAAATAAAGAAGAAATACGAAGATGACTTCAATGTATAAAAAGGGTATTTTAACTTACTTTTTCATGTTTTTCCTTGATTCATTGTATTTATCATCCAAAAAAAAACATAAATGAACCTATTTTGATCGTGATTACTGTATTATTTAATAAAATATAATAGAAAAATTCTTGTTTATTTATCTGACATCTGTCACGTTATTGAAGCTAATTTTATTGAAGCTAATTTCATGTCAGTTCAATCAGTTAAATAATGAGTCGTTTTGATAACTTACCTACCCCAACATTAAAATAGCCTCCCTATGGGAGAAATACTGATGTTTGTCCTTCAGGTGTTTTAATGCTGAAGGACAAACACCAGTATTTCTCTCATAGGGAGGCTATTTTAATGTTGGGGTAGGTAAGTTATCAAAACGACTCATTATTTAACTGATTGAACTGACATGAAATTAGCTTCAATAACGTGACAGAAGTCAGATAAATAAACAAGAATTTTTCTATTATATTTTATTAAATAATACAGTAATCACGATCAAAATAGGTTCATTTATGTTTTTTTTTGGATGATAAATACAATGAATCAAGGAAAAAACATGAAAAAGTAAGTTTTTTTTTTTTTTTTTGCAGGATTTAAAAAAAAATTCTCCCCTTTGGTGGTGGTGGAAAAAAAAAAAAAAAAAAAAAAAAAGTAAGTTAAAATACCCTTTTTATACATTGAAGTCATCTTCGTATTTCTTCTTTATTTTTAGAGATATTTGGTCCAAATTGGCTTTCCGCGCTCTTATTTAGGCTAATAAAGAGAATGAATAAAGAAAGAAACTTTAAAAAAGTAAAACATAGTACAAATACATAGGCAGTATTCTACAGTCGCGCTAAAGTATAGAATACGGTAAGTAAAATTTCATTAATATTGGCAAGTTTTTCAGAGAAAATTCATCCTCCCTTCCCTTTATTAGCCTAAAAGAGGTGGCGGAAAGCCAATTTGATCGAGATATATGCCAAAATAACGAAAATTTTGAAGAAATACGTGGACCACATTAACCATTAAAAAATGTATTTTTACTTACTTTTTTGGGTTTTTTTTTCCTCCATTGTAATTTAGATGACAAAAACCTTGCGCCTGACCTATTCTGATTGAGATAAGTAAAGAAATTAATTAAATAGAGCTGAAAATATAAAAAATAATTTTAACGGAAATTGTTTATTTTTAAAAATATTGAACGATAAAGGAGCTAACTTCATGTTGTATTAAAAGTATTCACTGACGTTTTTTTTTTAGTAAAAAGCCTCGAGTTTGCTACACTTATTAAGAACATCTTTGGGTCCGCGGGCCACCGATGGAGGCCGAAAAAATTATTCTTTTTTTTTTTCAATTATCATCTGAAGTTAGCTCCTTTATCATTTATTATTAAAATAAAAATAAACAATTTTCGTTAAAATTATTTTTTATATTTTCAGCTCTATTTAATTAATTTCTTTACTTATCTCAATCCGAATAGATCCGGCGCAAGGTTTTTGTCATTTAAATTACAATGGAGAAAGAAAAAAAACCCAAAAAAGTAAGTAAAAATACATTTTTTGTTGGTTAATGTGGTCCTCGTATTTCTTCAAAATTTTCCTTATTTTGGCATATATCTCGATCAAATTGACTTTCCGCCACCTCTTTTAGGCTAATAAAGGGAAGGGAGGGTGAATTTTCCCTGAAAAACTTGCCAATATTAATGAAAATTTACTTACCGTATTCTAGACTCGCGCCGAGTCAGCTGATAGAAGCAGTGTTGCCATTTCAGTTAAGAGGCGGGAAATTCAAAAAGTCACGAAAAGTGCCCTCGTGAGATGTTTTGCTTTTTAATTGAAAATTCAAAAAACAAATGACCCATCACCAGGAAATGTTCAACTAAATTAATTTTCAATTTCTTTACAATCGACTAGCCTAACATTTTCAATTCTCTCGTGTACAATTCATTGAATTTGTTATTTTTTTTTTTTTTTTTGTAAAAACATTCACACTTTTTCTTATTCACACTCACACTCCACACACATTCATACAGTCTTTTCGGCAACTCAGGCCATATAAGACTTTTTACGATATCCGTTATTAATAATTATACATATATGGGGTCCAGGCATTCTTATTTAAGCCATTTGGTATCCAATTGGCTTAAATAAAATCATCGGACTGCCTGGGGTCCGAACCCGCGACGTTTGGTATATGAGGTTAGCACGCTAACCTCTACGCCATGCCCCGAGGGCGAATTTGTTATTTAGACAGAAGGATAGCGTGCGAGTTTTTTTTTTTTTTTAACATAGCAACTTTATTTACAATCAATTCTGGATTATCTGCAATGCGGATTTATCTTTAAAAAAAAAATAAACCAAAATCTGCAACTCACCTAGTTTTTTCTGATTTAATTACAATTAAATACATTGATCTTGTTTTTTTTCTTGTAATCTAGGTCCGGTATTGCAATTACAGGGTGTGCACCAAAGAATTCGCTCATTTTTAATAAATCGAAATCAAAGATCGATAAAAGAATTAAACAAAAAAGATATGTTTATTTTAAAAAGCTGTAATCTTCTGTTGCGTGAACGCTCTAGTCTCGGAGAGTCTATATCAGTGGTTCCCAACCTGGGGGCGATCGCCCCCAAGTGGGCAATAAATATGTGAGTGGCGATGAATATTCATAGGGGAAAAATTATTAGAGTTTTCTAAAAAAAAAAAAAGAACAAAAATAAAAGATAATAGTTAATAGTTTTGGCTGGAGGTTGAAATTAATAAGTAAGAGAAGAAAACCAGCGCCTCTTTTTCCACCATACCCACTATTTATTTGCAAAACGCCACCCATCATCAGTGCAGCAAATAGTTTTGGTGGTGCATGTCGTCTATCTCTATATCGTCTGCCTCTATTTGTATAAATGCTTGCCATTCTCATAGCGATGTTCTTAAAATAGGCAAATTACCAGCAATGCTTCATTGAATAAAGAATTATTTATTTCCTGTCGACATTTCGAAAAAAATCTTGCAATCGTGAGTTAAATACAACAATGCCAGATTTTTTACGACCTTTGTTCTGAGGATAGATGACGTATAGTCAGTGCCGGCTCTAGGATTTTTATAGCGCCCCGATGCAGTACAGTAATTGACGCCTTACAACTTTAAAATTTTGCAATTGCTCGCCTTAGGCGGAAAATTTTCCCCCTCTCATGAAAATCATTTTTTTACTTTCTCTTAGCCTATATATGAAATATATAGGAGAGAAAGTATTGCGATCATGTCAAAAATTCGATGTCGAGATTTTGATGGATATACATGTTTTGAGGTCCCCTGAGTCCAAAAAAGTGGGTCCCGCAAATTGGTCTGTGTGTGTGTCTGTGTGTATGTATGTGTGTGTGTCTGTATGTGTGGACAGATTTTTAGCATGAAGGAATTGAGCTACCGGATTGAAATTTTATATTTAACTTAGGTACCTTCCCACACGCTCAAAATAAGCTTTTGAACAAAATCGGCCAAAAAGTACTAGTACTTTACTGATGTACTTTTTCAGTTTTTTTCGATTTTCTCAAAATTCCCTCCAAGGATTTTTTTTAAAATTCAAAAATCAATTATTTTTTAGATGCTCTTTAAAATGTATATTCTCATTTTGCCGTTGAAATCTTCTGAAGACCACTTTACTCTTGTTCTTCATAGGAAAGATAGAAACGGTTGCCATGGTAACGGAATTTAAATCTTTTTCTTTTTATTAGATTAAAAATCAATTATTATTTAAATTCCCATTTTTTTTTATTTTAATTCTGTCTTTGATTGTTTCCGGGAAAACATATATCACTCTCTCTCTCACTTGCAAACATTATCGCCTGTCTCTCCGCCTTCTCTCATAGGCCTAATGTTAATTTCCTATAGGGATTTGTATGTTAATTTCGATTCAAAAGGGGGTCCCCTTTGGAACTTTTTAGGCATTTAAAATTTTTTTTTCCAATTCTTATGAAATTTTGTATTTATTTACGATTCTATATTGTGTATAAAATGTCCAAATATGAGATTAAAATTTTGAAAAATAACCATAGTTTATTTCAAGCAGTCAACATTTAAAATGCAAGTTTGAAACTAAGGTGCTATCGGAAACTAAATATATCTCGACACAAAAAATCTGGTGTGACCAGCACGGTGCGCAACTTTCTCTTACCGAAGGGTAAGAGAAAGTTGTGTGCTGTGCGCCAGTCACACCAGATTTTTTTTTAGGATTACGGAATTGTTTCCGTCGTACGATTTTTTTTTTTTGCGGAACCAAACTCATGAAAATCAGAAAATCATTTTATTTTTTTACTTTCTCGTACCTCTATATATATGTTAATATATATAGAGAGAAAGTATTGGATTCATGTCAAAAATTCGATGTCGAGATTTTGATGGATCTTCACGTTTTGAGGTCCCCTGAATCCAAAAAAGTGGTTTTCGCGACATGGTCTGTCTGTGTGTCTGTGTGTGTGTGTGTCTGTGAACAAAATATCTCAAGAACGAAAAGAGCTAGGAAGTTGAAATTTTATATTTAAGTTAGGCACCCCCATGGGACGTGACACGAAGCTTTTGAACAAAATCGGCCAAAGAGTACTAGTACTTTACTGATGTACTTTTTCAGTTTTTTTCGATTTTCTCTAAATTTGCTCCAACGATTTTTTTTAAAATTCAAAAATCAATTATTTTTTAGATTCTCTTTAAAATGTATATTCTCATTTTGCGATTGAAATCTTCTGAAGGCCACTTTACTCTTGTACTCCATAGAAAAGATAGGAGAAATGGTTGCCATGGTATCAAAATATAAATATTTTCCCATACTTATAAATTTTACATCTTGAATTCAATTGTACCCTACTGTCGGAAACTAAATACATGTCGACACAAAAAATCTGGTGTGACAAGCACAGTACACAACTTTCGATTACCGAAGGTAAGAGAAAGTTGTGTGCTGTGCGCCAGTCACACCAGATTTTTTTTTTTAGAAACACGAAATTTTTTCCGCCGTGCGGGAAATGTTTTTTTTTGCGGAACCAAATTAAATTGTTCCTTCCTTGTTTCCGCCTCGCCGGAAATTTTTCCCCTTCTCATGAAAATAATTTTACCTTTTTAATAGGATCACGGAATTTTTCCCGCCGTGCGAAAAAATTTTATTTACGCCCCTGAATGCAGGAATTTGCTCACCCAAGGGGGGGGGGGTAAATTATGGCGCCCCAATGCGAGGCATCTTTTGCTTACATAGAGCCGGCCCTGCGTATAGTCCCCGAAACGTCAATAAAGAAAATAAATAATTTTAGGCCGAATTAAGTCTTTTTTCTTCTCCTTCTTGTGATTAGACCCACCTCCATTCAATTAAATCCGAGAAATTTGATGATGGTCGCGAATTTTTGGATGTTTTATTGATTTAGAGACACCACTCTTCCAAATACTTGCACAGTCGAGAAATCTTAATTCAATTGTTAGTAGTTCTTTATGAGTTGAATTCGTCTTGGTGTTGGTTCTTTATTCGTCTATTGTAAATATATTTTTTCATATACTCAACTCAAATCAAGTGAGAGCACCGGAGAACGTACAAATAAAACTAAAATGGATCCTTTTAGGACACTGGCTGTTGTTTAGTATTCGATGTTGTGTTTTTGAATGTTAATTCTTGTTGAGTATGTGAAAAATTTCTTCCATATTGATATAATAGTTAAATATTTTATCGCCGTCGGACTGTTTACGTCTATGTGCTTTTTAAAGGTCAAAATTTTAATTTAGTTAAAAAAAAAAATCAATTATTAGAGTATATATACAGTGCCCTTAAGAGAAATTTTTCGACTCTATAAAATAAAGTTTTCTCTATTTTAAAGTGAAACTTTTATTTGATGACCTCATATTTTTTCGCCCTTCTATCTATCAGGATGTCGCGTTACAAGCAGTGACGTCACAAGTAGGGACACTAAAAAAGTATCGATAATTACTGGTATCGATACTTTTGTTTCGATACTAGTACTTTTTTACTCGATACTTTCCTTTCGATACGATACCAAGTACAAGTATCGATACTTTTTTTCGATATCCACATCTAGGGACACTAAAAAAGTATCGATGCTTTTGTTTCGATACTAGTACTTTTTTTTACTCAAAACTTTTTGGTATCGATACTTTCCTTTCGATACGATACCAAGTACAAGTATCGATACTTTTTTTTTGATATCCACATCTAGGGACACTAAAAAAGTATCGATATTTTTGTTTCGATACTAGTACTTTTTTACTTAATACTTTTTGGTATCGATACTTTCCTTTCGATACGATACCAAGTATCGATACTAGCACTTTTTTTACTCGATACTTTCCTTTCGATACGATACCAAGTACAAGTATCGATATATTTTTTTCGATACCATATCCCTAGCTGTGACGTCACCGGCCTTTCTTTACTGCGCTACGACATTTATATTTCATCTCTATCCATATAAATGACAAAATAGATTGATTAAGTTTAATTTCCTTTTAAAATGACAAAAATAGGAAAGTTGAAATTTAATATATATGATGAATTATAAAATACTAATTGTGAGATTTAATTATTCAATTTTAATTACCTATATTTTAATACTTTTATTTTAATTGAATAATTTTCTGTTTAACGCCTACAAATCGAAAAAAGTTTCACTTGCATCGTGGTTTCCTAAAACCACACAATGTTTTTTTTTATTTACTTATCGCAGTACCGTTTCTAGCAGCCCGCAGGCAAAAAACTGCCTAATATAAGAGGTTTAAGTCTGACAAAAATAGATCATTAATTTTTTTTGACTAGGAACGGCTCTGTTTATATAATTATTAATAAAATTTGATAAATCTTTTAGGCGCTTTTAGATATAAATATGCAAACTTTCATATATAAGTATAAATATATATTTATTTATTTATTTATTAGAGTAAAAATAATATTGATTTTATACTCTTTGAATGCGCCTTTTATCAATTTATTCTAAACTAAAAAAAAATGGAATTTTTTTGTGAAGAATTATTTGATGTAAAGTAAGAGTCCAGAGTTTCACAAAGAGGAGAATTTTTTACGCAGAATTAAGCATTAATGCCAAATTTATTTGCCCTATCCGATCATCCGGGGATTAAGGGGGTAATCCCCCCCCCCCCCCCCCCCCTGAGATTTGAGAAAAATATATTTCTTGGAAATTAAATTTTATGTGGTTGAGTTGGTGGCTTTAGATATTGTAAAGTTGTGGTAGCGAGGATGCAGCCAAGGAGGTTTGGACCAATGAAACACCATTTCTCAGTTGCGACGTTTCGGTGAACTTTTATTTTGTCATCTTCAGTCGTTTAATGGCTAAATGACTTAAATTGAAATTTTACATATAAAATTAATTTTAGATATCTTTACTTACAATTTTCATGTGTATATCGAATACAAACATGTGTCCTTTGGCCAATTCGGTTTTTATAAAAATACATCTTCGAGGGCAAAGGGTCACAGGGAGTTTCGAAGTAAATGATTTAATTTTAAATTTTATTTTCAATATAAAAATTTAAATTTAATACTTTGATTTGTATATATATTCTTATTTTCTCTTACCTATATATGTAATATTGCGTGTCAAAAATTTGATGTTGGAGATACTCGTTTTGAGGGTCCCTGATTCCAAAAAAGTGGGTACCTTGTGTTTGTTCAAATCTATTTCAACACGAAACATCTGCTAAACAATTACCGAAAGTAAGAGAAAGTTGTGCCACTAGTCACACCACATTAACCCTCCCCCCCTGAAAAATTCCTCTTGATCCGCCTTTGTATCCAATGGTGGTCCTAAAAAAAATTTTGGTTTTGGAAAGTTTGTAATATTGCAGAGTGTATTTTCGTATTTGACCTTTAAAAATGCTTCAAATTTATTAAATTTTGTATAAGTCTTATATGCTTTCTTTTATATTATTTTTTTTTTTTGATTATTTGTATAAAGGAATTAGGGCTACGAGAAAACTAGCCAATGGGCATTAAATTAAATACTTATAAAATTCTTATCCTTATTATTTACCTAGATAGGCATCCAATTGATCTTATTTTAAAAGCGTATTGCATACCTCCCAGGCGCTCCCGATAAGTTCTGCCTCTTGAGGCGGATTTATCAACTAACTTCACTGTTGTTTTAAGAGGGAGAAAATATAAAAAAATTCTAAATTCTTAATAATGACACTAATTCGGCCATTATTTCCTCCTCCCCTCCCCTCTTGATTATCCTCCATCTTCGGTATTTAACAAAAACAATCTTTTACATGGATATGCCTATGTAACTTTGATTAACCCCTCATTTTTCAAAACTTTACGACTTACTAGACATAACAGTGCTGAAACAAGGGTGGGGGGGGGGCGAAGGGAAAGACAGCCCCAAGCCCTAGCAGTGTATTTATTTTTACCAAAAATTTGTATTATTCATAATAATGATTGTAGTGAAGACAAAAATAACAAACTTATCTAAAAAAAATAATGTTTTTTTGTTATTAGACGGAATATATTACAATGTTTATCTAGAGTCGTCTGGCAACAGCGTCTGCTTTAGGGGGGGGGGTGAGGGAGGGCGTTGGAATTGGTCCAGGGGGGGGGACAGAATTTCGGGCCGACATTTTGACTGTAAACAGAATTAATGTTGAAAAAATATATTATAAAAGGAACTTTGCAGCCAGGAAATTAAATAAAAAAAAAAAACGTTTATTTAATTTTTTATTTGCCGACGTTTCGGACGTCTATTACGAACTTCATCAGGGCCTATGATGACATTAAAATACCTAAGATCGTGTATTGTTGACAATTATTTGTAAGTACATCTAATAATTGCTAAATTTTTGTATATAATTTAATTTTTTTCTAAATAAATGTTATGATCATAGACCCTGATGAAGGTCGTGATAGACGACCGAACCGTTGGCAAATAAAAAATAAATAAAATATTTTTTTATTTAATCTCCTGGCTCGTTCGGCATCCTGATTAAATCTTCACAGCCAAAATCAACAACTCTCACTGAAACTTCATCAATAATTCATTCACAAAAATAAAATTTTTATTTTTTATTTAATAATCTACTTGCAAATCCGACCAGAAACATTTTTAGTAAATAAGCAATAAAAAATATAATTTTTTTTTTTAGTATTATTATTAAATACTAACAAAAAGTACTACTCTAATAATAAATAAATGCTTCTTTAAAAAAAAAAAAAAGCAAACGTGTGGGGTCGTGGGAACCCCGGCAGGGACGAAGTTCAACACGAAAAATAAAAAAAAAAATTTTTTTAAAAAAAAAGCCTCTTCTTTCGCACTCACACACATAGAGAGAAAGAGAATTCTCTAGAGCCGGTAGGGGGTAGGCGTGGCCTCGCCTTCCGCCACCGGTGCTCGAGCGCCGTAACGCATTTTTGTTACGTAACGTGACGATTTCTGCCAATTAACTCAGTCGCGTAAAAGAACTTCGTTCCGAAAATTTTTTATGCATTTATTTATAAATTGAAAAAACTTTTCATTTCAAATAAATATTCAAAGGTCCATAAAATAGAGTGATTAATTAATAATATAAACAAAAAGAACTAACGCAATTTATATAGAAGCACTAATCTATATAAAAAAAAATGGCACTAAAAATATTTTATTTCTATAAGATAAAACTATTGAATATATATATATACATATAAATAGAATCTATTTTTCTTTATATAGAAATTATAAAAAGAGCTTAAATATTTTCGCCCTTTTTTTTAAAAAATCGATATGTATAGAATATATTATAAATATAGATATTTGTATAGATAGAGATACTCTAACTGCCCGATCTATCGCTAAGAGAATTTCTATTTTTAGGGCGTTGGCCTATCAAGCAAAGGGCAAATAAAAAAAAAAACAAGAATTTTGTTCAATGTTCCTGATTTCTTAATTGTTAAAAGAATTATTTATTTTCATTAATTCGTTTGATTATAGAATTTTCCGCCTAATTAATAAAACCTTAAACAACGTTTTAAAAAGCATTTTAGCAAAATCTTTATTCATAAACATATTTTAGGCCTAAAATTTAGATTAAATTCCTATTTTAACTAAAATGCCGAGATCTCTTGTTTAAGGCCATTTTTAAGTTAACCTAACCTCAAAATTTTCGATAACTTGGGAATTTTTTTCTATCAATTTTTTTTTTTTAAGATCTTAAAATCTGTTACTATTATTAGTTACAATACAATTGAGTTTCAATATTTAATAGGAATTCAAACATATTTAATTGATTGATTGACATTTGATATTTAAACATATTTAATTTTTATCAAATCAAACTTAAGTAAATATACAAATTTTATTTTATTGAGCTCCAAATGGCTTTTAATTGATTTAAATTCCTTTCAGTTCCTTTGGACAATGCATTGAAACCGAAAAAAGGGGTGTGCTTATTAGTATCTAGTCCAAATGGAATTAAACGCTTTATTGAAAAAGTAATATTTTGAAAAAACTAACCTCTGACATTTATATTTATTTTCATTTTGTCTGTTTTTCTTTATTCTTGTTCAAATCTCTTTTTTTATATTTTGTTACGTGTAGATTTGTTTTAATTTAAAGACATAAGTAATTGCTGAAATAATTTTTTTTTTTTATTATTAAAATAAACCAAAACCACTGGCTATTTCAAAAATATTTACATTTTCTTCTTCAGTCAAATTTTGGCTTCTTTTTCTTATTTTCCCAAATTCAATATTCATTTAAATTAAAATAATGTTGATTTGTCCAATTATTTGTATTAATTCTATAAGGAATTTATTAAATACGATCAAAACAAATTAGTTTGACATATAAATAAATATAATAAATAAAATAAATTCTCAATCTCCGCCAGATGTCAGCTTAATGCAACGAATTTTACAAAATGGCGGACGTTTTTGCCAAACTTAATTTGCTTAAATTTGTTGTTAGTTAATGTACAGTTTAAATGTGTTTATGAAAAGGAATTTTACTAAAATACATATTATCATTTAACAGTTGATTAGTTAAAACGCTTTTCAAATGCTCTTTTATGAATTAGGCGATTTGAAAATAGATTCTTTTTGTAAATTACGCTTTTTAAAACAACAGATGAGCTCAAAATACATACATTTTGAATTCACACGTCAGAGTCATGCAAAATTAACCTGATAAAGAGCCGAAACGTCTTGATAGACTATTTTACAAAAAAAAGGCTGCATATTTTTAAGTTCTAAAAAGTTTATAATGAAAATAAATAAATCTTGTGTTTTTTTTTTAATTTTAAAGTGTTTTTCGGCATCAGAGGCCATTTAAACTAGATCTATTTTAGTTAATTTAATTGGTAGACAAAATAATTTACCGTATATCGTCTACCTAATTCTAACGCATTCAGATGTCGAAAAAAAAGCCATTAAGAAAATAAAGCAGGAACAAAATACTTGTCCACGGTTTTAAAAATAGTTTTTTTAAGGCCTTCAGCCAGGCTAAAACAAAAAGTCTTATTTATTTATCTTAGTTTCAATGATAAAAGGCCTATGTAGTATGAGATGCTTATTTGCCAAAACTACTTATCCAATTCGGGTCTACAATTAGTCTAGAACTTTTTAAATATTTTATAATATACAACACATCTCCTTAATAGACCAGGGACGTCATTTTGAGGGCAAGGGCGGTCCTAGCCTTACATTTTGGGGGGGGTCACTGTTTTTTTTTTTTTTTTTTTTAAACATTCACACTTTTTTCTCATTCACACTCACATTCACACAAATTCACACAGTCTTTTCGGCAACTTAGGCCATATAAGACTTTTAACGATACTCGTAATAAGGGAGTCCAGGCATTTCTATTTAAGCCATTTAGTATCCAAATACCTTAATTAAATATCCCTCTCCTTCATACACAAAAATATTTTTAAAATATCGTATATCCCTGAACCCCAAGGGGTCAGAGCCTCCCAAAGAGAAATTTTCATTAAATTTTTTTTTTTATAAATATATGGGGGCCTATGCCGGCTCGGGGCCTGGGGCGGACCGCGCCCTCCGCACCCCCCCTCGGTACGCCACTGCCTCAGTAATCTCTGAATGAATGGGTTCGGCGTAGTTAGTAGCTTGCCTGCCTTGTATACCAAAGAACGGGGGTTCCGATCCCAGGCAGTCCGATGAATATTTATTTAAATTATTTGGATACCAAATAGTATAAATAAATGTGCCTGGACCCCCAATAAATATATATTAATCAAATATGAGTATCGTTTAAGTCCTAAATGGCCTAAGTTGCCGAAAAGATTGTGTGAGTGGGAAAAAAGTGTGTGTTAAAGAAAAAATTTTTTTGGGGGGGGGGTACCCCCCCTGGGACCGCCCTTGGGTGAGGGGAAGTGGGGCGGTATTGGATAAGATATATAATTGCCTCCCCCTTCCAACCAAAACCTAAAATGACGTTCCTGTAATAGATTTTAAAATTTAGAGATTTCAAAAAAAAAAAATAATAGAAATTCCATCTATTCATACACCAAAAAAAAAAAAAAAAAAATAGAAAATTTCAATTTCAATGTTATCTAATTTAGAATTAGAAAAAAACTTTTTTTTACATTAAGGTGTGCGTCTCGCGGTGCTAATTTTGGGAGATTGCGGCCACAATTTTGAAGCTATTAACTTCAAATTTTTTTAAAATTAAAGCTATTTAAAATATCTACAACTTATAGAAGCCCTTTTTTTGATTTTCGAAAAAAATAAATTTTTTTTTAGATTAATCGCATTAAATAAAAGATATTTTCAAAAAAATTCGCTCTATATCTTATAGATAATTAAATTAGTAATCATTGTGTTAAAGAGTAAAAAATTTTTTACTTAATTAATTAGCTGGAATCTTTAAAATGAAATGGAATAAATCCCTTGTATTCCTATGGGAAAAACTAACGCTCTCTTGCCGTCTAGAGTAACTCGGTACTGAATCGTCTTCTAACGGCTTTTCGAGACGTGCACCTTAAATACATACAGTATATAAGATATGGGATAGATAAAAGAAATTCGTTCATGTACTGTATTTTAGGCCTTTATTAATTGATGTGATATTTAGCAAGTGATCAATGCTTAATTAAATAAAACATGTAATATTTTTTTTTTCTTTTCAAATCTACTTTTAAATAAAGTCAAAAAAATGGATTGGTTTTTTGGACGATGTTATGCATAAAGAAACCAAGCGCCAATATGTTCGAAATTGAAATAAGACCGCCATCTTATAGGGAAAAAGAAGATCTAACTAATGAAATGTCCTTTATCTCACACGGCTGGTGGGTCACCGATTTTTTTCAAACTCATAGGATTTGAAGATTAGTATCTGGACATCAATTTCCTAAAGCAGTACGATGCACTACTCAAGAACACTCAAGAAAATCGACTTTGAAGGCTATCAAGATTTCCGAGTTGTATAAGTTTGGATAATTTCATTGATATGTCAACAGTGTCTGGTAGCCGAGAGAGTAAGCGCAACAGTCTAGTAAACAAGGAGTCGCTAGTTCGATCCTTGTCGGGACATTTTTTTTTTTATTTCAATTCTCTATCTGTATATACAGTAATAATAATTAATTTATATTGAAAAAATATATATATAATTCACTAATGTCCGTCTGACTGTCTGTCCGTCTATCTGTTTGCCACGCTCTATTTAGGCAACTTCCCGTTGGAATTTTGAAATGAAATTTTTTATGCATAAAGAGGATCTTCTCGGGATTACAGGAAAATTATTTTCATCCCGAAATTCCCATAACTTTTTGAGTTATTAATTTTTAAAGTTACGATTTCTCCCATAGGAAATGTATAGAGAAATATTTAAGTAGTCTTTTCATTTGTATATTCCATGAATGTAAACAAATCCTCAAGCAGGCTCTGGATTAGAATCGAATAATAATAATTTTCATAATTAAGAAGAAAAGGCGAGGGTCCGCCGCAGGCGGCCCGAGCCAGCTGGCGGGAGGTCCAGGAGGGCGAAGCCCCCCTGTCTAGAAGCAAAGGCGGGCGCCACGGGTTCTCATAAATAAGAAAAAAAGAGAGTCCACCGCAGTTAATTAAAATTCATTTATCTGGACAACTCTTAGGGCCGGTTGCTTCATCCTGGGTGAGTTTGTTAGCCCCGGGCTAAATGGCTTTTTTTTGTAATGCAGAAACCCTCTTCCGGGGGAACAAATCATGTTCTGTTTGTGAAGTTTGCAACTCCATTAAGGCATCTTATAAAAATTATTAAAAATAAAAATTGATATTATCACCCATAATTTAAATAAATATTATTAATATACATTTAAATATAAGAATTTAATTTTTTTTTGCTAAAATTTGAAAATTTTCAAAAAAATAAACAAGATTTATTAGAGTTCACATAACAATTAGTCAATTGTTCCAATCTTCACAACTATTTTGACAAATTGCCAGCTGTGTGCCTCAAATAAAGATAATTTCAAAAAGAAATATACCTTTTATTTTCACCTAACAAGTAATATCAACTGAAAATATTCATATAAATATTTAATATCAATTTGCATTCAATTTGAAAACAAATAGTTTTATTAACAAGACATGTGCAATGCCTTAGATGAAGTTAGGAGAATATTCAACAACTTGCAATATATCCTGGATATACGAGTATAATTCTGATTGACATAAAATGAATAATAACAAAAAAAACGGTAGATTCCATATTGCATTTATATTATTTTTTACATTTATATTGGTGAAGTTAGGATGCTTGAGTTCATAATACGTGTCATCCCAGGGCTAAATCTTAGCCCCACCTTTGGGCCTGGGCTAACTTTAGCCCGGACCTTGGCTCCAATTCCCCATATATCTATATGAAATTACTCAAAAGTGAGGTTAACTCAGGGCTAAATATGGCGACGAGATCTGATGCAAGCGGGCCCTAGCCTATAACATATTTTATAAAATATTGAACATTTCATCATTTTATTGATAAAATAAGTAGAATATAAGGTAAAATAACAAATATATGTACTTCTAGAATACTTCTTTTAGCAATAAAATGATGAAATATCGTATATTTTACTATAAAAATAAAACTGAAGTGGGTTTCTGCACTACAAAAAAAGTCGGGGCTAACAAGCTCACCCAGGATGAAGCAACCGGCCCTTAGTTATATCCCGAGACGCCGCCCGCCAGGGCCTAGCGTGGTTGCCGGAGGCAACCCTACCGCAGCTAGTATTTGTTAATTTAATTTCAATTTTATAAATGTTAATATGAGAGATACTGTATATACAGATAGAGAATTGAAATAAAAAAAAAATGTCCCCGACAAGGATCGAACTAGCGACTCCTTGTTTACTAGACTGTTGCGCTTACTCTTCACTACCAGACACTGTTGACATATAAACAAAATTATCCAAACTTATAGAACTCGGAAATCTTGATAATCTTCAAAGTCGATTTTCTTGAGTGTTCTTGAGTAGTGCATCGTACTGCTTTAGGAAATTGATGTCCCGATACTAATCTTCAAATCCTATGAGTTTGAAAAAAAATCGGTGAACCACCACCCGTGGGCACTCTTAATGGCGCTTGGTTCCTTCGTGCATAACATCGCCCAATTATAAAGAAACTAAACTGGCTTCAGCCTTTTATTAATACTGAAATATAGACAATAATTAGCCTTGAACTATTTAAACTAAAGAGCATGAAATTGGTTCCTAGCTAACACCGAAAAGTCTCTTTGGTTTAAACACTGTTTTTTTTTGTTTTGTTTCTTATACCATTACTTCATTGATTAATTAAGCATTGATTGTATACAATTTGTCCTTTCGATGTCCCCGTCCATCACTTAGCCAATTAGAAGACAGTATTTTAGAATTGTGTAAGGAGGAGAAGAGTACCGCCATGTAACAAAAATTCTCTCTTTTCTCTGTTTCATTTTTTTATTTATTAGGTGCCATTTGTAAAAAATATGAAGTCGTTTATTTGTAAAAAAAAAAAAAAAAAAAGAAAAACGGACAATAAAATCGTGTCAAAACTTGGTTTGATTTCTTGTTCCATGGCGAGTGTACAAATCCTCCTCCTTTTATCACAATTCCCATCTTCTTTTTCCTCCTCTACGCTTTTTTTCTTTATTTTTAGGTGTTTTATCTTTATTTTTGTGCCGCCGCACAGTAGTTCCAAAAACGTGGTCAAAATATTTCATCTCTTTGAAATTCAGTGCACAAGGGTTTTTGAGGTAGCTGATTTGGAATTTGATATTATTTTTTCAGAAAAAAAAATATTGCGGAACCTATATGGGGGACTAAAAAAAAAAATAATTCTATTTCAATCAAAATTGGCTTTTTCGGGTTCCCGTGGTCGCCGTTTGTACTAGTCTTTTTTCTTTGGTGACGTTTTTGTTAATAATTTCGTTAATAATCAAGAGATTTTTACGAATGAATGATTTTTAGAAAGCCAAAGAACTATAGAATATCGTAAAAATGTGTTTTTTTATTCAGGGATATCTAAAATTGTATTAGGGGTGACCAAAGAAAAAAAAACTGAAAAAATTTGATTTTTCTAAACTTTAAGCCGTTTGCGGTACGTCTAAATGGCCTCTGATTGGGCTAACACTTAAAATTTATATGTATTATAACTATCTGCATATTTTTAAAGGGTGTCGCCTTAAAAAAATTCAGGTAATATAAAATTAGAGCCGCTTTAGAGCATATTTTCTATTAAAGTTTTATTTTCTCTATAGCTCTAAAATCTGACATGATGGGGCAAAACTGACGGCATTTTTGGAATCAGCGCTACCCAAATACCCAGAAATAGCTTCAAATTCTCAATCAACAAAAAAAAAAGTTCCTTTTTGTTGCCCTGTGTAATTTAATTTTATTGCATTTTCTTTACATTGTTGAAATGAACTTACTTTCAGTCGTTGATTTCATTTGTCGAAATTGAAATAAACAAAAATACAAGGAAATGGAGAGCGATTGAAAATGATGCTTATTTGCGTTCGGCGCGAGCTGCTGATTGTTGCCCTCAACGCTTGGATTAAAATAGATTTTGAGAGCCAGATAAGTGCATATGACTCTCAAAAACGGTCGTTTCTAACAGTAAAGATACTAATAAAACTATATTTAGGGGCCTAAAAGTCCCCAAATTGAATTTTTGGACTTTTGGACACGTTTTCGGGATTTGGAACCACTGTGGGCGCCAAAATAATACAATTCTTAAGATTAAACGTAAAATTCTTCTCAGGTCTGGTCACTCTATTATTTTAAATGGAGCTCTAAGCTTTAGGCTGGTCGTCCACTGGAAGCGTAAACTCGCGACCGCTGTACGCGACTTCGCGCTACATTTGACATAAAATATCATATACATTTCTAACCAATATTTAAAACAAATCCATATAAATTTAATAAATAATTAAATTGAAATATAAAACCAAGATAAAAATGTCAAAATTTATATTTATTTTCGCTAAATTTTCAAATATTTTTATTTTAATTAAATATTTACTAAATTCATATATCCGAAAAAATATGGATGTGCCGCCGGGAGTCGAACCACGGATCCACCGATTTGCGCTCAGTGTGCCCTTACCACTAGACCACAGCAGGTTCGACTTCCCGCGGCACACCCTTATTTTTTCAGTGCTGTGGTCTAGTGGGAAGGGCACACTGAGCTCAAATCGGTGGATCCGTGGTTCGACTCCTGGCGGCACACCCTTATTTTTTCGGATATATGAATTTAGTAAATATTTAATTGTATAAATTTCGCGGCTCACGTACGCGATATGTATAATATCTTAAATGTTATATATAATTTCTTATTTATATATTTTTATTTTAAAATTCTTTATATTCTGGGATGAAGGTTATTTTAAATAGACCTCGCAGAGCCGCAGTTACTTCATCAAATCACTCAATGTGAAAAAAGCAAAAATGTATAACTTAGGGAGCGTACAAGTATTACGTAACGCATTTTGGGGTTGAGGGGGGTTGAACAACGCGTTACGTAACTGGTATTTTAGAGACTTTCCGGTACTTTGCGCAACAAAATTGTGACTTTTAGATAGAAATGGCCACTTGAGCGTTACGTAACGTCTAGGGGGGGGGTCAAAAATCTTCAAAAATTGCGTTACGTAATACTTGTACGCTCCCTTATCAATTTAATATATATATATATATATCACAAAAAATTGTATTGTCGACTATAAAAGAATAAGTAAGTGTTGAATATAAAATATATTAAACATAGCCTATGTTTATTTTTAAAGGTCCTGACGATGATGAAAAATCGAAACTGATATTTGCAAAGTAGTCGATCCATGAAACAGTTAATAAATCAATCAGGATTGACTTCCCCGAGACTTTCTCGTATATTCTTTTGGAATTACGTCTGTGTGTGTGTGTGTGAACACGATTGCTTAAAAACCAAAGCAGCTAGATGGATGAAATTTGGTATATGCTCCTTACACTAAAATTGTAGATTTCTATCAACTTTTGGAGTAAATACTTCACCTGGAAGTAGTACTTCACCTAATAAGTTTTTTCAGAAATTTTAAAATTTTCAATTTCTTTGTTATATTATGATAAAATACTCTATTTTAAAAAGTTTTTATTCTTTGACATTTTTACGAAAACTGAATAGTTTTTGAAATAATCACAGAAGAAATTCCAATTTTATGGACCTGAAGAAAAGGATGCGCATCTCACAATTCAAGAAATGAAAATATTCTTTAGATTTTAACTTTTATTCTTGCCCGGGAGCCGTGGCTCAGTGAGAAGACATTAGCTTCTCGCACCGGAGTCCCGGGTTCGCTTCCCATCCCAAGCGAGAAAAATTTATTTCATTTGATTTGACTACAAATCATTTGAAATAATTAGGGATGGGGTCTAAATGACCTTAGATGCCGAGAAGGACCTTAAAAAAAAAAAAAAAACTTTTATCAAAAATTAAAAGCAGAAGCTTAGAACTGTCTGTGAATAATAGCTGAAAATTGATGTTTCAGAAACGAAAAACTCTTCGGGAGTCGATTGCAATGCAGCGCCGTTTAAAGGCGAACGGCCTGAGCGAACAGCAACCCTGCACTGTGAGTTTGAGCGTGGAGGCGCTCCCAAGATCCGGAATTGAGTGCGATCTGCGACAGAGGACACTTCCGCCAAGGCCCGATGACATCCACCTGGCACCGACGCCCACCATCGGCATCTCACACTCGTACATCTCAGGCAGCGACCTTCCGGACATGATCGTCTAAAACGACACGTCTTCTCTTTCATTCTCAGTATTTATTAATATTTTTACACTTCAAGATATGCAGTTGAATTGAAAAATTCCCGATTTCAAACTAACGTCTTGTGTTTGTGTCTCTCTCACCATTTATTTTAATTAAGGCGGGGCAGGAGCCCAAAAACGAATGTTTTTCCCGATAAGATGGCGTTGTGTGTCATAAAAAGTATGCCCAAATATCAAGTAATTCAAAAATTTGCCAAGAGATGTCAGAATGGTAGCTAATAATATTTAATGCATTTGGTTGATTTTCATTGATCTTTTAACAATAAATACTTTATAAATGTTATTATATATTATGTATCTTTTATAAAAGCATAAAAATATATAAATATAGGCTAATACTATATCGTCTGTTAAACTAGCCTGCCATCTATTGCAAGAATGCTGAACTAATTTGACAGTTGATTTTTAAATAAATCATCTAAGCTTATTTTAAAAATTTCTCAATTAATATGTGATTAATAATAACAATAAATTCATTTTTAAATTTAAAAAAAATTAAAGATTATTGGGACAGATTGTTTTTTTGTATTTGCTTGATAACAAAAATATTAATTAAGATAATTTTTTAATAAGTCATTAAAACAATTATAGCTCGATGTCCCAATAATCTCTTATGAATTTAATTCATTAAAAAAAACCGCATTGAAAAATTCCTTATAATAAATATTTTTTGAGATCTATTATTTGAAAAAGATAATAGTATTCAAAATACCTCGATTCGGACTTTAACTGAGTCATAGATATATTTAACAAGACATGTGAGTGTTCTTTATTGATGAGGCCAAACATCCCATGGCACGCCTATGCCCCGGAAAGGCGGAGATCCTGGGTTCGATTCCCGGGGGCCATGGGATGTTTGGCCTCATCAATAAAGAACACTCACATGTCTTGTTCCTTATAATAGTCTAGTTTTTTTTTAAAGGACGTTTAGACGTCGCTCCTGAACCCCGTTAATAATATGGAATTGTAAATTTCATAAAAATGCAGTGAACTCGGACAGTTCACCGGATATGACCGGACAATTTGTGCATAAAGAGAGCCATGAATACACAGAAATGCCTTCATTAATTATCGATTCGATTAATGAATATTCATTTTGTTAGATAAATTGTTATTGTCTTGTAATTTTTTTTTTAGAAATAATTTTATTAGAGAGGATTTGAGTGACTCTTTAAGCTAAAATGCTAAAGGTGGCCACACACGTACTTGACAAGCATGCATGTGCAATCTTTTTGAACAAATTCCCTTCGGCATATTCTTGTGTAAGAAACAGCTTATTAACCTAAAAATGTCAAACTCGGAAGGTTATTTATTCCAAGATAAACAAGAAATACTCACTTGCTTTAAACAGAAACACAATAAATATTAATATTTAAATGGAAATTTTAATATATATTAAATAAATATCAAATGTCAAGAGGAGAAAATGGCGGAGAGTTTTGCTTGCTCAAATATGCTTGTGCATGATTAACAAGCATCAAGCGGCTTGCACAATTAAAATGCTTGGGCAAAATTCTCCTACAGACGCTACAGTTTGTTTGTACAAAAAGATTGCACTTGTCAAGTTTGCACTTACACCGTAGCCAGAATTTTTTCGGGTAAGGGGGAGGGATTTGGTTGATCGGGTCTATAAATTAATCTCTTTTATTTCAACTGCATATCCATTCAATAAATGCACAGTCAAATATCAGACATAAAAATTTTGCTAAGTCGTACAGTCGGCGCCACAAGTCCCTGATGTGTTGAAAATATGATTTATTTATTTTTTAAATATTGGTTTGCTTGACTAAGCTCAATGCTCCACATCAGGCACTTGTGGCATCGGCTGTACAAATATAATATTTTTTCATAAAATTTTAAATCTTTCTTAATTTTTTGGATGAGTATTAATCAAAAATAAAATACGGAGGTGATTCACTTCATTCTATTAAAAAAAAAAATAAAAAAAAGGCAAAGTTTCTCCAATTTTTATTATTAAAAAGAAAATAATAAATTGAAATTTAACGTTTTTTTGCTTAAAATCAAATCTTTATTGTTTACGAAGCCTAAGAAAAAAAATCATTGTGCGGTTTTATGAAACTACGATGCAAGTGAAACTTTTTTTTCGGATCGTAGGCGTTTAACTGAAAATTATTCAATTAAGGGTATTAAAATCGCGTTTTTAATCTTAACTTAATAATTGGAAAATGGGAAATCAATAGAGGCATGTTAAAAACTGAGAACAATATTTATTTAATAATTGAATCATTTTAAATTATTTTAAAAATTATATTTTATCAATTTAAAAATTGAATAATTAAATCTCACCATAATTTTTTTATAATTCGTCATATATATTAAATTTCAACTTTCCTATTTTTGTCGACACTGCTTGTGACGTACTGGCCTTTGACGTCACGACTTGTAACGCGACATGCTGATAGAAAAGCGAAAAAATTTGAGGCTATCAAATAAAAGTTTCACTTTACAAATCGGAATTACAGACTGTTGACGTCGGAGACATCACGTGACCCGTTTCCCGCCATATTCGTATTTGTCGCATTAAAACTCTAATATCTCCGTAAATATCCAATATTTTTTAATTCTGATTTTTTTTCTTAGGCTTCGTAAACAATAAAGATTTGATTTTAAGCAAAAAAAAGTATATGTTAAAAAAATGCATCATTACGATACGTCATGTGTTGCTTCTAATATAAATTTGAAATATTCACTCTCTGAAAGATATATTTTCCAACAAGTATTTATATGTGATTTTCATTTTTTTTCAATTTTATGTAAATTCGAAACCTGAAACCTCTTCTTCCTCAAAGACAACTCAACAAATAGTGGAAAATCGGACTATATATTTATATAAATACCTATATATATTATATATCTAATATATAAAACTAAGAAAGCATTTTTTATTATTTAAGAAATGCTTAAAAATTTAAATTATTCCGCTCAAGTAGAAAAAAAAAATAATAAATTGTAATTAACTAAAATTTTAAATCAACACTTGTGTGAAATATTTGTTCTCAAAGAATATAAAGTGTTATTTGGTATAGATCAGAAAAAGAGGACATGGTTTAAGTGTTTTTGGCTTGTAAGGCCATTTAGACCACGTCCTTATTTTTCAATTAATTAGTATTCAATGTACAGTCCTGGCCAAATTATTAGTTTGATACAAATTTTTTTGCTTTTTTCTTAAAAATTATTATAAATATTGCTTTAGGGTGCAGATTATGTTGGAGCTGCGATAAGCGATCAGAGCGTCGATAAGAGCAAAGAAAACGAGTCGGGATCAAAGAAGGATTCTTATCGCAGCTCCAACATATTCGCACCCTTACACTTGTTGGTAATGCATTTACTCAGTGCCGGATTATCCATTAGGCGGAGTAGGCGATCGCATATGACCCACTGGCTAGGCGGAAAGCCCGCCGAAGGCGACTAGTATTTAATAAAACAATATTTTGGCTTATGACTATATTCCACTAAGCCTTTTAATTATTTTAATTTTTAATAATTGTTATAAATAATGCCTTTATTAAGTTGCTAAAATCACAAAACTTTCCTTATATTCCTCAGTTAGCTAATTATATCTGTTAATACTCATTTATTTTAACTCGTAGGTTAAACCTCTTCTTGTTTAGTATATCGATGATTTGCTATCAGTATAAGTTGATAGTTGACTAGATGTGCAGCAATTGGCACTTAATCTATTAATTTGACCTGGAATGTAAAAGGAAAAAAATTGAAACTCTTGAGGTTTGAACTCAGGATCTCCAAACAAACCAGCAGAGAATTTCTTAAAAAAAAAAAAAAAAAAACACTTTATATCTAAAAAAAAAAATTCACTTTGTAACAAGGGCGGATACAAGAGGTGGGGGTAAAGGGGGCAATTACTACCCCCCTCCCCCCGAGAAACACCTCTGGATCCGCCCTTGCTTTGTAATCAATATAATTAGAAAAAAAAAAACACTTTGTTAGATATATTTAAACTACCATTGGTACTACTCACTTTTATTCTATATTCAAATTTATAACAAAATTTGAATAAAATAAATAAATTTTTAAATGTTAATATACACAACATATATATATATATTTATATATAGAGACTGTTTTAAGAAAATAATATATAAACTTGAATGTTGAACAAAAAAATTTAAATAATTCTGAAAAAAAAAATGTTCTATTGTTGATTAATAATAATAATAATTAATGTTGTGAATTGAAAAAACAAAAAATCATTGTGTGGTTTTATGAAATCACGATGCAAGTGAAACTTTTTTTTTTTTGGATCGTAGGCGTTTAACTGAAAATTTTCAGAAAATTATTCAATTAATGGTATTAAAATCGCGTTTTTAATCTTAACTTAATAATTGAAAAATGGGAAATCATTCGAGGCATGTTAAAAACTGAGAACAATATTTATTTAGCAATTGAAGATTTGAATACATTTTAAATTATTTTAAAAATTATATTTTATCAATTTAAAAATTGAATAATTAAATCTCACAATTATTTTTTTATAATTTGTCATATATATTAAATTTCTACTTCCCATTTTTGTCGTCACGGCTTGTGACGTCATGGCTTTAGCGTCACGACCTTTGACGTCACAGTTTGTAACACGACATGCTGATAGAAGAACGAAAAAATTTGAGGGGATCAAATAAAAGTTTCACTTAAAAAAAAAAAAAAAAAAAAAAACTCTAAACAAATAAAAATGGATGGTTTTTTATCGATATCTCTCAATTAATTACTCTTTTATATATATTATCTATTTATTTTATATATAAATGAATAATACACACACACAAACACACACACGAGCATTAGTTGTATATGTATAAAGGAAACACAACGATATTTTATATTTTTAGATCAGCGGTTCTCTTTACGTATTCCTTTGGATTTTGGATTTTTTTTTGTTAGAACGAAAGTGGAGGAAATTGAATTTATTGAGTCATCTTCAGGGGGAGATGGGGCAAAAGTAAATTGCTTACAACACCCTGTTGTTATTATTATGGGAGTTTTAAATCAGCGCCGCACAAAGGAACACTTGCGCCCGGGGCTAAGAGTATAATTTGCATCCCCTACCAAAAAAATTATATTTTTTCATATATTTGATGCCGCCTTCAAATTCTGGCGCCCTTAGACCAATTCTAACACCCCCACACCATAGAGAGCGCTGCTACAACCATTGATTAATCTCTACTATAGGACTCGAAGCCACCCAGAGGCAGTGACGGATCCAGAGGAGTTTCTGGGGGGGGGTAATACCCCCTTTATCCCCTCTTGTATCCGCCCTCTGGGCCTGAGGGCGCTGGCTTACACTTCACTAGTTCACTCATTTTGACATTAGCCGCACGTTCATGATTCTTTCGGTTTTAAATTTTTTTTAAACGAAGGAAACCGAACTGCAACCGAAGGGCTGAAACAATTAGGTCGGGACCTCTGCAAGTTGTTTAAAAAAAAAGAAAAGATTCTTACCTTTATCTGGTCTCTCTTCGTCCTGATCGTTCTCTGGGGGAGAGTATACTTGCCGTATGATAAAATACCAATACCGCGGCAAGGAGATGGCGACTTTTAATTAAATAGTAAGAACGAAAGAATCACGAATGAAACACGCCAGCGCTCTCTCGTGGCCCCGAGTCCTATAGTAAAGATTAGCCCAATCATTATTATGAATAATGCTAGTTTTTTTTTTTTTTTGTAAAAATATAGGCTGCCAGCTGAGTTTGACCCCCTCCCCCTCCCCCTGTTGTCAACTTCATTGTATAATATATAAAATGTTACTAACTTCACGTAGTTATTTGAATGGGATCAAATGTACAGTACTTGAAAACGACTGCAGAATAAGTAGTCAAAACATCGTACAGTATTTATATTTTTAATAAATAATTAATAAACAAAATGTGGTGTATAATTAAAAACTCCCATAATAATAATAATTTTTTTTTGAAGTAGCAAGAAGAAGAAAGAGAAGCAGCTAGTAATTATTTCATTTATTTAATACCCATTAGGCTCATCATTAAATAAATGAAATAATTACTAGCTGCTTCTCTTTCTTCTTCTTGCTACTTCAAAATCTTCTATCCAGCTATATATCTACTTTTCTCCACAATAATAATAATAATACAAACCACAAAAGCTTTAATAAACATAACCTTGTGGTTGTTTGTATAAAAAAGTTAAATGTATTGTAATTTTCCATACATTTCCATGTAGAATTTAACACAAATACAAATCAAATTAAAACAATGGACATAGGTGCCGACTCCATGGGGCCCAAGGAGCTCGAGCCCCCCAATGTTGAGGGAAGAGGGGCCCAACCTCCTCCCCCCAGAAAAAAAACGCTTCATTATCGTTAAAAGATCAGGGCAAAATCTTGAAACACTTAACCCAAACCCCCTGCGTCATCATATTTAAGCCCTCCTAATAATTTTTAAAAGTTGGCGCCCACGCCAACCAATGGTATCAGGGGTTGGGGGGGGGGGGGGGGGGTGGCTGTGTAACAGCAGAATAATGAAGGAACAAAGTACGAAATAATTTTTAGTAAAAATGTCAAATAAATTTTGGTTGATATTTCCTCCTCCTCTAACTTCCTGCAAAGTATTTATACTCGTTTTCTTTATTTAACGCTACTATCGAAACATCCTCCATGCAAGATGGTCGTTTCGGATGTCAAATGGTTTATTTATCCTTTTTGAAATATTCTAAAGAGAACCGCTGGCTATTTACGTCAAAAAAATATAAATACGTGGCCCAATTTTTAAGAAAAATACTATCTAGGGATAAATTAATTTTAATTTATAAAAAAAAAAATTTATATATTCTTAAATTTTATAATAAAAAAAAAAAAAAATTTTCTCTAGTATTTTTCTTTTTGTTATCTTGTAATTTATTTATTTATTTTTTTTTACTAAATTAAAAAAAATTCAAATTTAAATAATATGTAAGTGTTATAAAAATAAACAAAAAATTTTCAATAAAATTACAAAACTAATTTTAATTTTAATATTTGACTAAAATTAAAACAAAAAAAATTCCTGTCGAAAGAAATTAAAATATGTACTAACTAAACATAAATAAAATAAAATAAATACAAAGTTAAATAATAATATATTAATAAGTAAAAGTTTACCTCAGCACTTGTGCTGAGTAAGTGCAAAAATAATAATATAATAATAATCATAAAATTTCTTCTTTTATTAACCTTCTTAAAATTTGATAATACACCCTCTGGTCCCTCTTTTCTTCTTTTTTGTAAATAAGAATAATTCATTTGATTTAATTGATCTACACAATTTCAGACTCTTTTCACACTAAAGACCTGCAAAAGCGCGGGGATGTAATGGTAAAAAGAAAAATGAAAATTTTTTAATTGTATGAACTAAACATATAAAGCCTTTTAACTCTACCTATTGCTTAAATCTACAGTTCTGGGTAAGTGCAAAAATATGTTAAAAACTTCGCAACGTTTTTGAAGAGCTCAAAACGGGATGGGGACGAAATAAGGGAGAGTGATATGCTGGCAAAAATAAAAAATAAAATTATAAAAAAAAATATATATATAAATTATAATTTATTAAAAAAATCATTCATGTAAAATTGATAGTGTCTTCGGTTTGGAACTTGAAATGACATTTCGGTCGCAGTGGGCCGACCTCCGCCCGAACCGCAGTGAGTTTCTCGGCAAATATGTTCCAAGTGGTGGCCGTTTCTCGATCCGAAGGCAAGAAGTGGTGGCGTTGAGTGGCTCTCTTCCAGACAATAACGAGTATGGAAACTGGCCACTCCAAAAGATCAGCATATGAGTGACGAGGTATGCTGACGGCTTCACAGCCAGCGCCCGAGTGATGTAGGATGTTGGCGGCTTCAACGCTCGCCATCGAGTGATGTTGGATGTTGGCGGCTCCACCGCTCACCATCGAATGATGTATTTCTGCCGATCTGCTCTCCAAGTGGGGAAAGTGGAGAAAAAGGATTATTTTATTTTTTAACATTTTTCAACTAATTTCCAGGTTTTTTATAAATTTGTATTTAAATTAATATTTTAACCAGTATTCTAAGAGATTAATTATTTCAAGTTTAATTCTTTTTTTTATTTTGCGAATTTGGATTAAAAAAAAAAAAAAAAACAATGAATAAATTTATAATAAAAATAAAATAAAAAAAGGATCTCTCCCCGGGATCGTTGCGACTCAGAAGAAAGGAAATAGCAGCCAGATGAAATAAAAAGCTTTACATTTTGTTCTCGACATTTCGGGTGCTAGTCGCACTCATTCTCAGAGAAAGAAAAAAATCGTCACTGTACCTGTGCTAAATTTTGACAATTTCACTTACCCTGAGGATGAGTACGACTAGCACCCGAAACGCCAGCAACAAAATATAAAACTTTTTTTTACCTTGCTGCTGTTCCCGGGAAGGTTCCCGTTCCTTTCTTCTAATTGAATATCTACAGCTATTCAAATCAAGAAATTTTCTATTTCATTTGTTTCCACTTGCTTACAGAATGCACCTTTAAATTACCGAAAGAAAGAAAAAAATTGTGTGTTGTGCGACCAGTCACACCCGATTACCCTCCTCTGGATCCGCCCTTGTCGGGTTATGCTTCAGAAAACTCTTGCCCATTTTTGTCGCCAGTTCTCCGACTATTAGAAGGAAGGTATCGAAGGGAGAGGTAGTTTTTAATTAAAATAGAAGACGTCTAGTTCTAGTCCTCTTAGATGATTTAATAAAACTCTCCATCACCTTTTGATTGAGCGTCAACATTTATTTCATTCAAATTAAAGGGCATAAAAATCCCTTAAGGGCTTTAATTAAAATTGCCAATAAAATGTTGAAATAGCTTTGTGATTGAAAGTTTCTTTTTTATAAGAACTCTGTCTGCTAACAAATTGTTGTGGCATTTAAAATTTAATATTTTAATCACATTCATGCTGATTATAGAAAAAATTATAAAATAATTTTTATTATTTTTTATTTGAGAGATTTAATTTTTATTTTAATTAATTGGTTTTATTTTTTCATAGATCAAGACAAAACTCAATGCTTTCCAATGGGAAATGGAATTTTTTGTGTCTCCCTTTTGAGAATTTGGAGACCGAGTATTTTTTCTGAACTCTCTATATCTTCCTCTATAAGACCGCAAAATTTCGTTTCAAAATTGCGGAAAGTTAGTCAAAAGATCGTGCGGACAGACAGACGGACATTAGCAAATTATATATGTAGGCCTATAGAAGAACGAAGAAGAAGATTCATATATTTTATCATAATTTTTTTTCTAGCTATCCTAAGGGGAGGATTAATTTCAAACAAATGGAAATTTTGAAGGGTATTGAATAACATGAATGTAATGACAAATATCTGCGAAAAAAATTGTTTCTTGAACCGACTTTGCAGCGGCATTCATTGGGAGAGATAAAATTTGAGGCTATCAAATTCTGTATTCTTTGAAGTCTCCCTATTTGTATGTTAGGAGACTAGAGAATTTTTCCAAGACGTCCTCTATAAATGATTGTAAAATTTAATTTGGTTGATTTAACAGACAGAAAGTAGCTAGTTTTCAATTAAATGTATATCTGTAACTTAAGGCCAGATTATGTCCAAAAAGGAAATTTCACGGTAGAGGGTTGTCCTAAAAACTGATGGTTCCGTGAGGATTACAACAGATCTTTCATCATTAAATCCCTGAACGACATCGTATTCCGAAATTAATTTATTGAAGAGCTAAATACTTTTTACAAAAGAGGGTTTTTGTTTACACGATTCCAAAAGCATCCTTTTGCAAACAATGTTGACACTTTAAATGATAATCTAAGAGAAGCCATCATGGAAATCTCGAACGAACTAGGAATGATAAAAACAGTAAACAGGGAGAAAGAAAATGTTAAAGAGTGAGATACAACAAAATATGGTTTGATAAAGAATGTATTTTGGAGAAAAAAAATTTAAATTGCTCTCTTAAATCTTACAGAGACTCTGGCTATGATTTTAACTTAAAAACTATCTATTTGCAACAAAAGAAAAATTACAAAGCGTTGCTTAAGAACAAAAAAAGATTCATCAGGACCAAATTATTAGTCAAATAAGCAATGTCAGAGACAGTAAAACATTCTGGAAGGCCATTAATAAATTTAACAACAGGGGATCAGTTTATTCTCCTATTGAACTCAACAAGTGGAGTGAATGGATGAGAGCGAACTATAAAGATTCCCCCCTGTGAGAGGATCGAATACATAGATGTTGGAAATCCAATACTCGACTCTGCTGTAACTTATGAAGAGTTGATGACATCTGTGAATAATTCAAAGAACAATAAATCACCTGGCCCTGACCAGATATCTTACGAATTTTATAAAAATCTTCCAAAAAACTGGCTATTGTATCTGCAGGTCTTATTTAGCAGAGTTATCTCAGAGAGGAGCGTCCCCGCGGCATGGAGTGAAACACATATGAAGATGTTATTTAAGAAGGGAAACCCCTCGCTTCCCGAGAACTACAGAGGAATTGCGCTTATTAACTGTGTGGCAAAACTTTTTACTCAAATAATGGTGGGAAGAATTGAAAAATGGTGTGAATTAACCGAAGTATTACCCGAAGCACAATCTGGCTTTAGAAAAAGAAGAGGCTGTATGGACAATCTCTTTACATTAAACTGTCTAATTCAAATCCATTTGAGTCAGCCTAAAAGGAGACTTTACGGAATATTCGTAGATTTTAAGCGCGCATTTGACTCTATCTCACATTCAAGACTATGGTCTAAACTGTTTGATTTGGGCGTGAGCTCAAGATTTATCACTATAATTAAAAGTCTTTATGATAATGCTTCAGCACGGATCAGAATCGGCAATCAGCTTTCTGAGGCTGTTGGAATTACACAAGGGGTTCTCCAAGGAGAAACCTTGAGCCCAATATTATTCTCTCTATTTATATCAGACTTGGAACAATCTCTTAGAAGATCTGGATGCAATGGAATTAGTGTAAACGAATCAACGGATATTATGTGCCTCCTATATGCTGACGATTTAATTCTACTTAGTGATACGCCTAGTGAAACTAACAACAAGCTGAAAGTCTTAAATGAGTATTGTCAAAACAACGGACTTGATGTTAATATTGACAAAACTAAAATTATCATCTTTCATAAAGGGAGATACTGTGGAACTAAAGACTTTAGATATGGAGAATCGAGGATTGAATGCGTAAACCAATACACCTACTTGGGTCTACCATTTGTACGCTCTGGTTTATTTCTGCAAGCGGCAAATGCGGCTACAAGCAAGGCAGCAATTGCATCGAGCGCTGTAACGAATATTCTGGTCAAGGCTAAATGTACTTCATGGAACTCCCGTGTTAAACTATTCGATGCTATGGTTTCTAGCACACTTCTCTATGGCGCTCCAATTTGGAGTCTAAGATATCTCGACACTGTTGAAAAAACTCAAGTTGTGTTTTTCAAAAGGATTCTGGGACTATCAAAAACCACCCCGGATGCTGTGATTAGACTGGAAACCGGAAGAATAAAACTGAATTACACTGTTTTAAAGATTACTTTGAGATGGCTGATTAAGATACTAAGAATGGATGACGCAAGATTTCCTAAGATATGTTTTTTAAAATTAGTATCCATGGAAACAAGAAGTCCTGTGAGATATAACTGGGTTGGCCAACTTCGCCAGCTATTAGTACATTCTGGAGCCTCTGAGGTGAACCTATCCAACGTTGAAGCCATTAAAGATATTCCTAAAAAATCATTTGGAAGAGTACAAGTTACAGCTTATAAGAGATGATATGGCTTTTATTAACAGTTCGACATACGGGTGGTTTTACAAAGAAGTTTTTATGTCTCCCCAGAATGGCCCCTTTCCACAACAATACTTAACTTTTAACATCAACATCAATGTTTCCAAAGTTGTAAGTGCGCTTAGATCAGCGAGCAAATACTTCATTAAATTTCATATAAACAAATGTATCTATCAGATTGACCAAAGACAAATTTGTACAACCTGTAACCTTCAAAAAGAAGAAACAATTCAACATATTATTTGTGAGTGTCCTACTTTTGCCCCCATAAGATCCCACTATATTAAAGAACTCAAAAATGCCTCTATGCAAGAACTCATCAAATATTTGAGAAATCCTACCACCCAGCAAGCTAAAAACATTTATTTTTTTATTAATGAAAGCATGAAATTAAGATCTTTTATTATGTTTGATTAGTCTCATGTAGAAAAAAACTTGTTGCTAATTATTGTATATGTATATTTTTTCATGTCTCAGATTCTTTGTACCTGTAAAAATAATTACCTATGTACAAATAAATAAATAATAATAATAAATAATAGTTTTTTTTTTTTTTTTTTTTTTAACACTCACACTTTTTTCTCATTCACACTCACACACACATTCACACAGTCTTCTCGGCATCTCAGGCCATATAAGACTTTTTACGATATCCGTTATTGATAAATATACATATATGGGGTCCAGGCATTCTTATTTAAGCCATCTGGTATCCAATTGGCTTAAATAAAATCATCGGGACTGCCTGGGGTCCGAACCCACGACGTTTGGTATATGAGGCTAGCACGCTAACCTCTACGCCATGCCCCGAGGGCTTATCAATATTTAAATTCATGATATAAAATTTATAAAGCCCTCGGGGCATGGCGAGGAGGTTAGGGTAGCACCTCTACTAACGCGGCTCGACCCAGGCAGTCCGATGATTTTATTTAAGCCAATTGGATACCAAATGGCTAAATAGAATGCCTGGACCTGTATATTTATCTATCAACGGATATCGTAAAAAAGTCCTATATGGCCTGAGCTGCGAAAAGTCTGTGTGAATGTGTGTGAGTGTGAGTGTGATGAGAAAAAGTGTGAATGTTTTTTTATAAAAAAAAAAAAAAAAAAAATTTATAAACATAGAAAAATATTTATATTTTGTTACCATGGCAAACATATTAAAAAATTTAATAATTTTTTTTTTTTTTTTTTTGAAAAAACATTCACACTTTTTTCTCATTCACACTCACATTCACACAGTCATTCACACAGTCTTCTCGGCAACTTAGGCCATTTAAGACTTTTAAACGATATCCGTTAATGAATATTATACATATTGGGGTCAAGGTATTTTTATTTAAGTCATTTGGTATCCAAATGCCTTAAATAAAATTATCGGACTGCCCGGGGTCCGAACCCGCGACGTTCGGTATAGAAGGTAGACACGCTACCCTCTACGCCCCGTGGGCTTAATAATCTTCAGTTAGTTAAATACTGGCACTACCATATAATTATAGATTTTGAATAAATGGACCCTGTTACGCATTAGTGTGTCAAGCGCCAGCTACCGAGATTTGCGAAAATTAGAATTAACATTAAAGTTTTTTTTTTTTTTTCATTGGATTAATTATATATAATTTTTTTTTGTCAATTTTGCAAGTAACATTAAATATAAATTTTTTTAGGACATATTTAATAAAAAAATACTATTAATTATAGCATTTGAAACAATATTCCGTGCTTAACTCAATTTTTAATTTTTTTTTGACGCTTGACCCCCTATTGCATAACAGGGTCCAAATATTAGACAAGCAGTTTCCAAACTTAATTTTATTACACCTCCCCGAAAAAGATTTCTTCGCTTCCACACCTATTTTTTAATAGAGGTTAAAAAAAATAATAATAATAAAAACTTTATTAGAAAAAATCTGGTGTGCTGGCGCACAGCACACAACTTTCTCTTACCTTCGGTAATCGAAAGTTGTGTACTGTGCTTGTCTCACCAGATTTTTTGTGTCGACATATATTTAGTTCCCGACAGTACGGAACATATGAATTCAGATGTAAAATTTATAAGTATGGGAAAATATTTATATTTTGTTACCATGGCAACCATTTCTCCTATCCTTCCTATGAAATACAAGAGTAAAGTGGTCTTCAGAAGATTTCAATCGCAAAATGAGTATATACATTTTAAAGAGCATCTAAGAAATAATTGATTTTTGAATTTTAAAAAAAATCGTTGGAGCAAATTTTGAGAAAATCGAAAAAAACTGAAAAAGTACATCAGTAAAGTACTAGTACTCTTTGGCCGATTTTGATTAAAAGCTTATTTTTCCGATCCCGGGGGTGTTTAACTTAAATATAAAATTTCAACCTCCTAGCTCAATTCCTTCATGCTTAAAATTGAACACACACCCACCCACACACCCACCCCACCCACACACCCACAGACAGACCATGTCGCGAAAACCACTTTTTGGATTCAGGGGACCTCAAAACGTGTATATCCATCAAAATCTCGACATCGAATTTTTGACATGAATCCAATACTTTCTCTCTCTATATATATTAACATATATATAGAGGTAAGAGAAAGTAAAAGGGGAAAGTAAAGAGAGAACAATGAATCTATTGCTATTATCAATAGCGAAGGCTCATTTCCTCTTAATTAGACTTTTTCATTTAGAGAAAGAAAAAAATATAATATTATCAAGGCAGTGGCGGATCCAGAGGTGTTTCTGGGAGGGGGGTAATCTGGTGTGACTGGTCGCACAGCACACAATTTTTTCTTAATTTCGGTAATTTAAAGGCGCATTCTGTACTTGTTTGCCAGAATATAAATACAAATCAAATTTTTAAGTATTAATTTTTAAAATTTTACATTAAAAATAAATTTTTTTTAGAAAAAAATTATTATTTTTTTATTATTTATTATTTAATTCTCGGGGGGGGGGGGGGGGGGGGTAATTACCCTCTTTACCCCCCCCTTTGTATTCGCCCTTGTATCAAGGCTATTTTGTTTAATTTTTCCTTACTTATATATCGAATATTTTCCAAAGTTGAATTTATAAAATTTGTTTGAAAAGATGTGATGAAACTCGTATACTAAAATAGGGAAAAATGGAGTGATTATTTGGTTACGAGGGAAAATTTACTAAAAAAAAAAATATATATATATAGGGTAAAGGAACGTAAAAAGGTAAAATGATATAAATTTAGTATAGAAAATTTTCTTCGAGGGGGGGGGGTTGTTATGACATAATATTTGTATGAGGGTTTGTTTGTAAGTGACTAAATGTGACAGTGGGGCGGGGGGCTAAAAAATCTTCAAAAAAAAGGCGTTACGTAATTTAGCCTACTACCCATACTTAAAATTGCTGCGATGCGAGAAATAAAGGTTGGTAAAACCCTGAGAGAATTTTTTGCATTGACAGACTAGTAGGGATTTAATGAAAGTAAAATTTATTTTTACTTTTTATAGTCTATATAAAAGTAAACATGTCAGAAATAGTGATTTTACCAAGACCGGAAGGAAACGAAACATACCTGACAATTATTATTAATTTCATTCCTCAAAAACTTTTTAGTTTAATATTATTTTAAACAAAAATCTCTTGTTGCTCCTTTACTTTTAATTGCAAACATTTGTTTTAGAATACGGATGGGCAAATTAAAGAGATTACTTTTGGAAAGCTAATTCCCTTCCCTCTCTCTTTTCCACTCGAATAGGAGTTCATTTATTCTGACGTTCCACTCACAACCACCAGCTGTTTGTTGTTCAGTGGTTCTGTCTGTCAATTTAACTGTCGGATACGTGTCTCTGAAATTCATGTTGTGTGTGTGTGTGTGTGTTCTATCATCTAATATTATCAGTTGATCTTTGGACAAGTTCTCTACCCTAGCTTCTCTCTCTATCTATCCATCCTTAATGAGCAAACAAGCGCCGTTTTTTGTCTAAACTAAGGGCAAAATAATGAGTTAGGAATCATTAGAATGAGTTTCAATTATCTAAATAAAAATAAAAAATTAAAAAATTTTATTTACTGCTTTGTAAATTTTGCATGGCTCTCTTTTAATTCCTCTTTAATTTCTCATAGTCCAGGATCCCAGGCCCATTTTTACAAGTTATTACTATCAAGCTAATTTTCCGTGAGTAGGTAGGTTCATTTTGATGAGACGACCAATTTTTCCTCTTACAACAATTCTTGATTGTGGTATCTAACAGGAGTAGCAGGGATATAATATTTCAATTTGACGATTCTCAAGAATTTATTATTATTATTTATTATATTTGTAGGACAAATATTTTTTTTTTTCAATAATTTTAATAATTTTCTTAAGATTTAATGAAAAACTCGATAAATAATAATAAATTTTTGAGAATCGTCAAATTGAAACAGTATATCCCTGCTACTTCTGTTAGCTACCACAATCAAGAATTCTTGTAAGAGAAAAATTGGCCGTCTTTTGATTTCTCAAAAGCTGTTTTTGAGACTTAATACTACTTTTCTCTTTTTGACAATAGAATAGTTAACTATTTTGAATCAATATTGTTATGTTATATTTACTGTAAAATTTGTTGTTAAAAAGACAAAATGAAATTTTTTTTTTATAAAAGTTAAAATATGTTTTGGCATTCGCCTTTTTCTTTGTAAAAAAAAATGAATTTAATACTCAATAGGGTGGCCGTAAAAAAAAAAAAATTTCATTCCATTCGGCCGAAAGTCCTAAAAGTTGCCTTTTGGTTAGCAATTGTTAATGACAGAGTTTCAGCTAAATTGGATAACGTTAACCCGTGCCTCATTGAGGTTAAAATTTTGAAAAAGTGAGATTTTATGTAAAAATTCGCAGTTTTTACTTTATAAAATAAAAACCAAGTGTTGTAGAAAGCTTATTATTGACTCATTTCATGGCAAATTTAATTCTCTTGAAATTTTATTATAACTATTTTTTCATTTAATGATATTTACTATTTAGCATTCCTGTTTTGGTTTCTGAAAAATATGTGGAAAATCACAATATAGACCATTCGATATAACTTTTTGTCGGGAAAATATTTAATATTTAATGAAATTTTTATATAGGTAATATAAATTGTACACAAGGTTATTTGTTCCAATTCATTTTATTGACTTAATACGAATTTCGACACTATGTGTGTCATCTTCAGAAGTTTACAAATGACAGTCATTTGAAACAAATAACCTTGTGTATAATTTATATTACCTATTTAAATATGTTTCAACTAGTGCCAACGGTCGCCAGTATCAATTTAATGAAATTTTTACAGGTTATTTGGGGGGTACTCTACGATATCTATCCTAAGTTTTCAAATTCGAGGAACCTTTTGGGGGAGGGGGGGGGGGAGGTGGCAAAAACCTCAAAAACTGAATTTTTTTTAGTTTTTCGCTTATATCTCTTTGGTACCCAAATGGCTTAAATAAAATCATCTCCAACCCATGCAATAAAATTTATTTCGAAAAAATTGAATACCAATTGAATCAAATAGAGAAGGGATGTAAATGGCCTCCGATGTCGAAAAAGATCTTAAAAAATATGTGTATAAGAAAAATTTCACAATTTACAATTTAATTAAGAAAATAATTTTTTTTTTTTTTGTTCTGAGTGTACCTATATGTAGAGTGTAGATTAAAAAAAAAAATGTCTGCTGGATCAGCCACACCTTCAGAGTAAACAATTTCTATCATTCCCCTATTCACTTATGTTCTTTGCCCCATTTCTTATATACGCCCTACTCTCTGAGTCCTCTGGCTTCGAGGAAGGTGTTGCACTCTCTTTTATCCACCATCTTTTTTTTTTTAGTTTAATTTAAACTATCATTAATTTATTCCCCTCTCTCACTCTCTCTCTCTCTCTCTTATTTATTTCTATAGCTACTACATATTTTTTTATGTGACATGTTTTGTTTTTTCTATTGGATTTTTTGACATTTATTTGAAAGATTTACTGATGTTTTTTTTTTTTTAATATACGTATATGGCGGTCGGTCGACAGGGAGGGAGAAAATAATATTACTTTTTTTTTTAACGAATTATTTCCGTTCATGTTCAATAAATCCATGGACTTAGATAATTAATTTGATGATGTCATTTATGTAATTGATGAATGAATTCTAATCCAGCCGAAAAAATACATTTATTTGATTAATCATTATAAAGGAATACCGAGTATCGACTAAATAAAAAAACATTTGATATTCATACTCAATATATGCTTCAAAGGAAAGTCAATTAAGGTCTCAATTGCTATTTAATGGGAAAGTAAAAGGACTAAGCGGATCTGAAGTTATTTTGCTTGCTAAAATTATTCAGAAATGCCAAAGTTAACACTACTGTAGTCTCAACACATTTATAATTCGAATACCAGTTAATTAATGAAACATACAAGTTTCACTTCCCATGTGTGTTGTTTACGTAGAATAATTATTAGTTTTTAATTGGTTGAATATATCCGTATCTAAGCAGTGGTGCCAACTAAAATATCCTGAATAGCCTGAGCACAGTCGAAAAAAACTATGAACATGAAATTTTTTTTTTCACCGCTTAATTCATCAATTTTTTTTTTTTTTTTTTTGGTAAATAGGCTCATTTTGATTAATAAATAATAGGTGAATAAACAAAAGATATTTTTTACTTTCTCTTACCTCTATATATAATTATAGAGAAAAAGTATTGGATTAATGTCAAAAATTCGATGTCGAGATTTTGACCGATATACACGTTCTGAATAGAAAAAAGTAATAGTTTTTGCGACATGGTCTGTCTGTGTTACCATGGCAACCATTTCTCCTATCCTTCCTGTGTGTCTGTCTGTCTATCAGTGTTCAATTTTAAGCATGAAGGAATTGAGCTATGAGATTGAAATTTTATATTAGAATTAGACACCCCTCTGGAAATAAGCTTTTAATCAAAATCGGCCAAAGAGTAGGCTACTAGTACTTTACTGATGTAGTTTTTCAGTTTTTTTTTCGATTTTCTCAAAATTCGCTCCAACAATTTTGTTTAAAATTCAAAAATCAATTATGTTTTAGATGCTCTTTAAAATGTATGTTCTCATTTTTCCATTGAAATTTTCCTTAAAAGATTATATAATTTTAACAAAAGCAAAAAAAATAAACGTTTTGTTTATAAAAAAAATTGTAGAAAGTTTCCTAGATATCCGTGGTTAATTAGAGTTTTTTTTTATAATATTAAAAATAAAAACTAAAAAAGTACATCAGTAAAGTACTCGTATCCGAATTTCCTTAAGACAAGACTTAGCGCAATTTTTTTTTGGCACCGAAAATAGTTTATATTTAAAATTTGAAAAAAAATCGTTAGAGCCGTTTTCGAGAACTGATGTGCTTCCAATCAAACAAACGTATATTGCTGGTTTAATACTATAAGATAAGATAGCACAATTATTAAAAATTAAAAACTCATATTAGATGAGAAAATCAAAAGTTACTTACCAACTGGTGGTCTCATTGGTCGAGGGTTGGCAGCCCTAAGCCCTCTACTAGAACTCTTTTGTTCTTTAGGATCTTTCCTCTAGATGAAATTTCAAATTTTTAGAATATTTTTCAACTCATTAACACATGAGTATTTTATTTCTCTCTGTTCATACTTGATTCTATTGCATACTTTTTCTCAGTATTATTATTTGTTTTTGTTTTAAACAAAAAAAAAAGAGGAATTTAATATATAGTCTATATATTTTAAAATTTAAATCCACTTCGTAATTCCAGAAATTCTTTTGATTATTGATAATAAATAAATATCTACTTATTTAACTCTTTTATGGATTTATAGGGGTGTTTAGCTAGAGCCTTTAAAAAAATAATACCTAATATATTTTTGCAAATATTTCTGTCAACCTAAAACCTGGCCATCCTCAGTGCAGGGTATACTCAGTTGGCAGCGGTTTTTAAGGGGGCTCAGAAGCGAAGTGGTTACGCATGTTTTTCCCGATAAGAGGGCGTTGTGTGTCATAAAAAGTATGCCCAAAAAATCAAGTAATTCAAAAATTTGCCAAGAGATGTCAGAATAGTAGCTCATAATATTTAATTCATTTGGTTGATTTTCATTGATCTTTTAACAATAAACACTTTATAAATGTTATTATATATTATGTATCTTTTATAAAAGCATAAAAATATATAAATATAGGCCAGATATAGGCTATTAGGAGATTGTCTGTTATACTAGCCTGCCATCTATTGCAAGAATGCTGAACTAATTTGACATTTGATTCTTAAATAAATCATCTAAGCTTATTTTAAAAATTTCTTAATTAATATGTGATTAATAATAACAATAAATTCATTTTTAAATTTTTAAAAAATTTAAGATTATTGGGACAGATTGTTTTTTGTATTTGCTTGATATCAAAAAAATTAATTACGATAATTTTTTAATAAGTCATTAAAAGAATTATAGCTCGATGTCCCAATAATTTCTTATGAATTTAATTCATTGAAAAATTCCTTATAATAGTCTAGTTTTTTTTAAAGTACGTTTAGACGTCGCTCCTGAACCCCCTTAAACTTTTCCACGAAGAGAGGAGGGAAAGACGTGCATTCAAGCATTCGAGCGAATGCTTGAAAAAAAACGAACAGTTTTTTACTTGTCCAGTAACATTGATCATTTGCGAGTTACTGCAAGTTGCATTTCCATATTTTGTGTTCTCTAGATCAGCCATAGAATAGATGTTTTCTATCAGACTTAAATATGCATCAATCCCTTAATTGTATTTTAATCCCCTAGAGCAAAAAGACCCTCTGGTGTGGGGGTGGGAGTTCTTATCAAAAGGCCATCATCGATTAGCATTGAAAGGACAATAAAAAAAAAAAAAAAACTCCAATAGATGAGGGGAATTAAAAAAAAGCTACCAAAGAAGTTGTTTATTTTTTTCTTTCTTTTATCGAGAAAAAAAAAACAGAACCAACTTCTAAAACACCTGGCTTAAAGCATTAAAGCCCCTTTGCACTAGGCAGCCAGTTCATTCTGAGAATTAATTCCATCAAAAGACTTCTTTTTTTATTCCTAGAAAATTAGAGATGTTATGTCATGTATGTGCACGCTCAGGTGGTTTATGGCAACTACGAGTTGCCTGAGGGAGTTAGTTTCAATGCAACTAAACAAAAAATAAAATCATTGTGTGGTTTTATGAAACCACGATGCAAGTGAAACTTTTTTTTCGTAGGCGTTTAACTGAAAATTTTCAGAAAATTATTCAATTAAGGGTATTAAAATCGCATTTTTAATCTTAACTTAATAATTGGAAAATAGGAAATCAATACATGTATGTTAAAAACTGAGAACAATATTTATTTAGTAATTGAAGATTTGAATCATTTTAAATTATTTTAAAAATTATATTTTATCAATTTAAAAATTGAATAATTAATGTCACAATTATTTTTTTATAATTCGTCATATATATTAAACTTTCCTTTTTTTGTCGTTGCGGTTTGTGACGGTTTAAAGCGTCACCGCCTTTAACGCGACATGCTGATAGAAGAGGCCATCAAATAAAAGTTTCACTTAAAAAAAAAAAAAAAAAAAAACACCTACAACTAGAGAGAATTCTGAAGATGTAATACTAAAGCCCAGTTTCTAGATATCGATCTAATATCCTTAACAATCCTATAACCTGTTAAAAAGCGTTGATTGAAGGTTAGATGAGATATCGTTTTGATAGAGTCAATAGACAGTATACCCATAACGTGATGACCAGGCATACAATTAATTGATTTATTTGATATATTTATTTGTTGGTGAACACGCTATGGCCAGAGACCCGGATCTCCAACCTAAGGCGGTGTGCTTCCATTTGCTCGACCATTATCATACACTAATAGATTCTTTGAAATTTTTTTTCTTATTAATTAGTAAAATTGATTTTCCTATATACACACTCATACAATCACAATCGATGGATGATGGAAGGAGAGAGAGAGAGAGAGAGAGAGAGAGAGAGAGAGAGAGCTTTAACAAAAGATTAAAAGCATTCAAGTGGAAACGTCAAGATTTTCCAGTCAAAAACGTCATTTAGAGAAATGAATTTCTTAGATATTGCCATCTCTCCCTCCCACTGTGTGTGTGTGTGTGTGGGGGGCACTTTAATATTTTCGTTCCAGTATATGAATCCACTAAAAAAAAATTCTTTAAAAAAAAAAAGAGAGAAGATGAATATTAAGATCATGACTACTCAAGAGAGAGTTTTGGACTTTCATCATATTTTTATATAGGCTACTACATACACTTTTGATCTAAATATGAAAGAAAAAAAAATCAAATTTCCCATTTTTTTTTTTTTTTTTAATAAATTGAAAATGTAAATTTTTTTTACGTATTGAGGTAAAAATGATGAAAAGAATATTTAAAAAAAAAAGAAGAAGAGGGAGAGAAAAAAGAGATCTAATTAATTCATAGATGAAAGTATAGCGAATGAAATTGATGCAATAAACCCTTTTGGTGACGTTGGTCTATTGGAACAATAGTTGAATGTGTTGAGAGATAATCGGTCGTTTTTTAAAATAATAAACTTCTCCCTACACTTTCCATTGTCTAACGAGGATTCAGATAAATTGTTATCTTCCAAGTCGCTACACTTCTGCAAAACCTCCAAAATTACAGTCTGATTCTCACTTTGCATCCCATCTCCCCTCCCCTCCATAGTGCTTGTCTACGTTTTTCAATATTTTCTTTCTCTTCGTTTATTTTCGATATAGTATTTTTGATACTCGTTTATATTTTTTGTTAGTTTTTGTCCTTAAAGAAGAATCATCCATGTTATCATATAATCACTAAAAATTGTTAAATACATTGGCCTATAGCCCCTCGGTAAGGCAAAAAAGTTGCTCTTCCGAAACTGGGAAATAATTCGACAATTAAAAAACGAATAATATGAGTATTTAGTGAAAATAATTCCAGCAGATTTCAGGAATCTTCCTTATAATAGCAGGTACGAACAATAGTGCAAATGTTCGGCCGTGGGGCATTGATTAATTTTTATAAGGATGGAGTGGGCCGGATGTAGGAGGTTATAAACTGGGGATCAGAAGAATGGTGTGGATGAAGGTTATGGGAGGAGATGGTTTCCGAGCTAAGTTATTATAAATATTTAAGGAGTTTTTTTAATAATTTCTGAGAACTCATCAAACTGATTGGAGGATATCGAAATATTTGTAAAAGATTCAATTGTAGTATTAAAAAATAGGAAGGAAGAGACTGACATGCATAACAAAGAATTCAGAAGTGCTGCCAGAGTTCTTGAGCTAAGGATGCTCGTGGTCGCCATCCACGTACCCACAAGATGTGGGCCCCTGAGCAATGTCTTTGTCAAATAAACTTTGATTGAAAATTTTTGTTTAGTCATTTTGACTTTTTATCAATTCTACTGTGATACATTTTGTAATATAGTCATTTTTCTTTTTGCCTATTCTACTATGATAATCTATGTCTAGTCA
>JAKCPI010001093.1:0-31604 GCA_023213315.1 Euborellia annulipes
ACAAAAAAATCAGTAATTTTTTTCTACTTCATGTATTTTTGATTTTCTGCATTAACTATTTTTTCGATGATATGTAAAGAAATACTTTAAGTTATAGAGGTCACCAAAATATTATTTTAAGTTATCGAGGGGTATGCTCAAAATATTTAAGTTACAGAGGTTTTGTTCTTTAAGTAATAGAGGTTTTACGCTGTCAAGGGAAGGGAATTGAAAAAAAGTTTTAAGTTACGGAGGTTTTGAACTTAGCGAGGTTTAACTTATCGAGGTTCTACTGTATTATTATATATTATGTATCTTTTATAAAAGCATAAAAATATATAAATATAGGCCAAAAGGGGATCAGCTGTTAGACTAGCCCGCCATCTATTGCAAGAATGCTGAACTAATTTGACATTTGATTTTTAAATAAATCATCTAAGCTTATTTTAAAAATTTCTTAATTAATATGTGATTAATAATAACAATAAATTCATTTTTAAATTTAAAAAAAAATTAAAGATTATTGGGACAGATTGTTTTTACTTTCTCTTAGCCTATTTTGTATTTGATTGATAACAAAAAAATTAAATACGATAATTTTTTAATAAGTCATTAAAAAAATTATAGCTCGATGTCCCAATAATCTCATATGAATTTAATTCATTTAAAAAAACCGGATTGAAAAATTCCTTATAATAGTCTAGTTTAGACGTCGCTCCTGAACCCCCTTAATTCTCTATCTATAATAAAAGTGACTAAAAAGTTTAAAATAAAAATATAATAAAAAAAAACTTTTTTCACCTATTAAGTACCATTTAAAATTGGTGTTTAATTTTGCAAAATGGATAGGACTTGCCTAAGCGATCAACTTAGTCACCAAAAAGAAAAATCTGGTGTGACTGGCGCACAGCACACAACTTTCTCTTACCTTCGGTAATCGAAAGTTGTGTTCTGTGCTTGTCACACCAGATTTTTCGTGTCGACATATATTTAGTTCCCGACAGTACGGAACAATTGAATTCAATATGTAAAATTTATAAGTATGGGAAAATATTTATATTTTGTTACCATGGCAACCATTTCTCCTATCTTCCCTATGAAATACAAGAGTAAAGTGGTCTTCAGAAGATTTCAATCAGAAAATGAGAATATATATTTTAAAGAGCATCTAAAAAATAATTGATTTTTGAATTTTAAAAAAAAGTAAAGTACTAGTACTCTTTGGCCGATTTTATTCAAAAGCTTCGTGTCACGTCCCATGGGGGTGCCTAACTTAAATATAAAATTTCAACCTCCTAGCTTTTTTCGTTATTGAGATATTTTGTTCACAGACACACACACACACACACAGACAGACAGACCATGTCGCGAAAACCACTTTTTTGGATTCAGGGGACCTCAAAACGTGAAGATCCATCAAAATCTCGACATCGAATTTTTGACATGAATCCAATACCTACTTTCTCTCTATATATTTCATATATAGGGTAAGAGAAAGTAAAACCTTGAGACTTTTATAGTAGATATAAGTTCAAATATTTTAGATTGAAAGAGTTAAAAAAGAGAAAAACGTTTTCTCTCTCTGATAATTAGATAATTATTATTTAAACAATAAAATGACATTTGCTATTCTCAAAGGGCCCAAATAATTGAATAGAATTCATTTGGAGAGTAATTATTATGCTAATCCATTGATTGGCAGTTAGTCAATTAGTTTTTTTTTGCATTTATCGCTATATACGATATAGTTTTTAATTTAATTTCTCTATAGAATTTCAATTCAACTCTCTGGAAGTTTAAAGGCTCCAGAATAACATCTTTAGAGATTAAATTCACAAGAATAAAAATTTTTTCAATATCAGAGACTCACAAATTACTGGTCGAATTTTCATGGAGTTTTTTTTTTTTTTTTTTTTGACGAATCTTTTGGAACAAAATGGGAAAAAAAATGTACATAATTATACCATCCCGGTTAAATACCAAATGTACCAATATTATTTTACTATTAAATAAAAAGAGCCATGATGCTATTATAATTTAAAATAAAAATTTCTGTATAAGCCATTGTTTGATTTAATATAAGATGTCAAAAAACTAATTATTAGTGAGTTTGTTATTTGGGTGCATTTCTCCCCATGTATATGACGTCATTAGAGGTTTTATTTAACCTTAAGACCAAACACTATTAATAAAACTTGTTTACGATGATACTTTTTCATTTAAATGTTGCGGGCTTTTATTTATATTAGAGATTAATTTTGTGTGTTTTTCATGACGATGATGATGTCGTCGTCGTCGTTGTTTGGTTGAGGAAATTCCTCCACACAAACACAACCACTGAGTACCAACTATTCTTGCTCATCTATTGACGCACACACACACAGAGAGGGAGAGCAAAAGACAACAACATGCAGAGGTCTTCATGAGATAACGAACATTTTCCAAATGGCCACCACACACCCGACATTGAAGAATAATTGATATAGTTGAGGATTTTCCCTGCCACCAACTTTATGTTTTAACGTCAGAGAAATGTTTCCTATCTCTCACAAAAACTTTTTAGAGCAGCTACAAATTATGGTAATTTAGAATTAAAAGTTTTTTATTATTTATACTATGCTAATAAAATTGAGATTTCTAGTCAATTATTTATTCTATTAGTTGACTTTTAGATAACAAAATGAAAATTATGATCTTGTAGTTGTAAGTACTGAACATTCTCTCTTTATTATATTCTCTTATTTGAGAGAATTCTGGTTTTACCAGTATATTTTGATTGGTAAGCAATTGAATAGAAATAAATTTCTTGGGATCTGACACTTAGGACAAGACCCAGGGACTACATTTTTTTTTGGAATGGATGCGAAGACCTATAATGACCAGTAGTCACATGCAACCAGGAAGAATATAGTTTAAAAAAAATATATATATATATATAAAGGCATAAAAGGGGAATTCAACTGCGGGAACTGAGAATTTGTCTGTTGAGATTGGACTTGAAAGTCTGAAGATTGTAGGTAATTGAATTGTAATGTAATTGTAATTGTAGGAGCAAGGTCTAATTCATTAAAGCGGTTTTAAGTAAACTTCGGTGCCTATAATAACTAAATAAAAATGTTGTATTTTATAATTATAATATTATTTAAATTAATAAAAGTTTTGTGTTTAATAATGTCTTTTTTTTCATTTTTTACTGTTTGTACGACTTATGTTAGATTGTGCCACTTTTATTCACCAAATTATTTTTTTAGAACAAAACAAATTGTTTTTGTTCACATCTCCCTCTTCACTGTCCAAATCTACCTCACCCAAGAGGTACATTGGGACAATTTGGATTTTTTGGAAAATTGCAAAAATCTAATTCATCTATCTGTGAATAAGCGCTAAGCCTATGGTAATAGATAGTACATTTATCAGTGTCATCAACACAACATTATATGATCAATAATATTGAAAGTCAAACTATACACAGCTAATTATATTTGTAGTGTTTCAATGTCCCTCCCTCTCCCCTACATAATGTAGCTATGGACTACGGTCGATAGTTTGTATTTATTTGTTTTTTGTGCTTCCCGAAGATGGGCTTTGAGTCCCAAGTCTTGTTACCATTCTAATTTTTTAAAGATAATAAATTATTAAGTAAAAGCGAGGGTCCACCGGAAACCAGGAAAAGAAGCCCCCTGTTTAAGTGCGGAGCCTGCCAAAGCACAAGTGTTCAACGGGAGAGACAGACCATCTGTTAGATTTTGTAATTTTTGATCCTGATTTATTTAATTTTTTTAATTGAAACCACATATTATGTTTCGGCTTGTTTCATCTCCTCTGTCAACATATGTGCCGTTTATAAAACACTTGTTATACCAAATGTAACAATATTATTTTACTATTAAATAAAAAGAGGTATTATGATTTAAAATAAAAATTTCTGTATATGCCAATTACACTCTCTCTCTGACGTCACATGATAGCAATAGAGACCTGGGCATTGATTGTAATTTCATAAATAATTAAAATCACTGATAATTAGCCTCTATCTTGAATAACGTCAAATGCGGGCGGCACGCCGCAGTTCGAAATAATATTTACATCCATATAACCAATATATACTAATTACTATTTGAGGATAAAATAAATACTTCCCCCAATTACTATATACGTAATACATACATGTATATGTGTCTGTAAGTGAAAGTAATAAAATAAAATTTGATACAATTAAAACCCGTAAATTAATTAGCGCATGTAAATTTAATTTAAACAATTAATTAATTAATTATCTCCTCGACAAACTATCTTGATATTGTTTTACGTAATAAGGGGGAGGGAGGGGGAGGGGGGGGGGGTGGGAGAATAAACTATTAACGTATAAATTTTCCCGGTCTAATTAATTATAATAAGAAAGAGATTAAATTTCAAATAGCCTTTGGTTTCATGTTTAATTTATATTTCCTTCTAAACGATTAATCGCAACGGGATGGATTGATCACTCTTGAAAGAGAAAGCTTAGGGCACTTGAAGATCTAAATGAAAAAATCTGGTGTGACTGGTCGCACAGCACACATCTTCGGTAAATTGAAAGTTATGTTCTGTTTTTTTTACACCAGATTTTTTTTTACTCTAGCAACCCTGTCTCGTAATTTATTTATAATTTTTTTTTTTATTTCTGAGGCCATTTTACCCCGTTCACATTTTTGTAAATTAAACCAATGTAATTTAGAAAAATGTTCTTTGTAGCGGGAAGCGAACCCCTCACCTCTAGCACAAAAGCTGAGGAGGCAAATTAATCTTATATTTTTTGAATTTTAATTTTTATAAGATCCCTCGGACTTGGTGTAGGGGTTAGCGTGCTGGCCTTCTATACCAAGGGTCGCGGGGCAGTCCCAGGCAGTCCGATTATTTTATTAAAGTCATTTTGATACCAAATGGCTTAAATAAGAATGCCTGAACCCCCTATAGATATATTAATTAATAACGGTTATCGTATAAAGCCTTGTATGGCCCAAGTTGCCGAAAAGACTGTGTGAATGTGTGTGTGAATGTGAATGGGAAAAAGTGTGAATGTTTTTAAATAAATTAAAAAATATGTATATTAACATATACATATAGGTAAGAGAAAGTAAAAAAATAAAGTAAAAATTATTTAGAATATGTGAGGTTTCACTAAGTTAACTTACAAGTGAAACCTCACATATTCTAAATAATTTTTACTTATAAATATGTTTCACGGAAAACCTACACCACTTTCCCTCCAAACTAAAAAATAAAGTCATTATTTATTATTCAAAATCAAATATTAATAAATAATGACTTATCTCCGTACCGTAGCACAGAGGTCTTGCGCTAGGGATCAGGAGATCGTATCCCGTCTTATCCGGGAAAAAAAAAATGTTCAATAGAATTGGCTGCCAATCATTTTAGCCTCAGATTTCGGAAAAGAATTTAAAAAAATTTGGTGTGACTCTCCCACAGGATTTTTTTTTTTTTGTGCCGACATATATTTAGTTTTCGACAGTACAGTTTCGAACTTCAAGATGTACAATTTATACGTATTGAAACATATTTATATTTTGTTACCATGGTAACAATTCGTCCTATCTATCTATGTAATACAAGAGTAAAATACTCTTCAGAATATTTCAAAATGGCAAAATGAGAATATACATTTTGAAGAGCATCTAAAAGAAAATAGATTTATGAATTTTAATCAAAATCATTGGAGCCGATTTTGAGAAAATTGAAAAAAAAAGTACATCGGTAAAGTACTAGTACTCTTTGGCCGATTTTATTCAATCGTGTAGGGGTGCTATCTTCAATATAAAATTTCCACTTTCTAGCTTTTGAGATATCTTGTTCACAGAATGTAACAGAGACAGACAGACTGACAGATCAGGTTTTGCACTTGAGAACGCCTAATCTATTAAAATCGTGATATTCTTTTCATTGGAATAAATTAACACTTCCGATTGCTCTGTTCTATTCAAATTTAAAATTATATTTCTTCAATGGATAGTTAAAAATAATGCAACAATAAAGAGAAGATAGAAATTTTCATTTTATTTAAGATGCATAGTTTATGACGTCATTATATATATAAAATTCGCAATGCACGTCTAGAAGAGATATTTTCCACTCGGTTAGAAATTCAATATTACGTATATTTTTTTTTCTCCTTTTTACAAACATTAAATTCTCGTTAAAGAGACATTCTTTGGCTGCATACGGGGGGGGGGGGGGTAACTATATAGTGCAGATTCTGATCGCCATGTCTTTTTTTACGACCCCCTCTTCAAGGTAACAAAATCCCAACCATCCAAGTTGACATATTATAAAGGAGAAGTTGCTTTGTAGTTCTCTACGTTCCACCAAAGGGGGCGCCTTTACATGGGACGTAATTACCTCTCTCTCTCTGACAAAGTGAATTGCAAATCCATTTTTGCTGACGATGCTCCATTCTCTGGCACAAATTCTTTCTTTTTCTGGTTCATTTGCTTTTTGATTGTAGAACAAAAGTCTTTCTCTCTTCTTGTGGGAATTAAAACTTTTAAGATTTAATAGGCCTAAAATTGTGAATTTCAAAAATAAAATTCGGCGCTCAAATAAGCATATAAATTGCCTTGAAAATAATAATAATTATTTAATTGAAAGCAGAGTTGGTGGCCGGGCCTGTGGGGTTTGTGGCGCACCCTGTTTCCATGGGAGCACTTGATTTGGGGTGGTACTTTCTCTTACCTATTGGTACAAGAGAAAGTATTGGATTCATGTCAAAAATTTGATGTCGAGATTTTGATGGAAATACATGTTTTGAGGTCTCGTGGGTCCAAAAAAGTGAATACCGTAAAATGGTCTGTGTGTCTGTGAACAAAATAGCTCAAGAACGAAAAGAGAGCTAGGAGGTTGAAATTTTATATTTAAGTTAGGTGCTATTCTGCCACGCAACTCCAAGCTTTTGAACAAAACCGGCCAAAGAGTAATAAGATTTTACTGAAGTTCTTTTTCAGTTATTTTTTTGAAATTCGCACTAATGATTTTGATTAAAATTCATATATAAATTATTTTTTAGATCCTCTTTAAAATGTATATTCTCATTTTGCCGTTGATATCTTTTGAAGCACACTTTACTCTTGTACTTCATAAAAAAGTGAAGAGGTTATGGGAAAGAAAAATAAATATTTTTCTGTTTTGTAAATTTGACATCGTGAATTCTAATATACCGGCAGAAACTAAACGCAACTTTCAATTATTTATTTCAATTATGTGAAGTTACATCAATTCTTATCTCTAGCTGCTCTTCCTGTTTTCGTCTCTAGCTAGTGAACTAATCCTTATTTCTGGTTCCACCCGGCTCCTTATATCCAACCTCTTCTATGCTAGGGAGGATGTCGAGGATGTTGAGGAGGGACTTCCTCAGCACCGGCGTGTAGCCTACTCCTTTCGAAGAATGCATCACTGAGAGGGAACCTTCTTTACGTCCCTTCCACAGGACGGGATGTCACAGCAACTCCCTCTCCTCGTAGAGTTGCCTGGGGGCAGATCCTATATTCCAATCCAGTGGCTGCTTGAGGATTTGTTTACATTAAATAAATATTTTTTATTTAAAATTTAAATTTGCCCTCGGGCCTTGGTGTAGGTGATAGCCATGGCATGTATACCAAGGGTCGCGGGTTCGGATCCCAGGCAGTCCGATGATTTTATTTAAGCCATTTGGATACCAAATGGCTTAAATAAGAATGCTTGGATCCCAAATATGTATATTAATAATATAACGGTTATCGTCAAAGTCTTACATGCCGAAAAGACTATGAATGTGTGTGTGTGTGAGTGTGAATGAGAAAAAAAGTGTGAGTGTTAAAAAAACACCCCCCCCCCCCTCCTCGTGAACAATAGAAGTGTCTGTAAACTATTATAAAAATTTTTTTGGTCTCTATATAATAAAGAGAATAAATAAGTTGGTTGAATGATGACGTGTGAATCGGCTCTAAACCATTCGAGGTTTTTCTTTTCATAATCGTCTTTGAGATGATTTATTTATTTATTTATTCAGTAAAGAGCAGGCAGATGATGCAATTTCTCACATTAATCTCTTACTTATCCTTTAAAAGATTCATTTAGCCAAGTTTCTTCTTCTTCCAACCCATTTATTAAATAGAATCAACTAAAATTTAATAGCTGAATGAAAATGATAAATTTAAGAGGGCGACTTACCCAAAGGAAGAGAGATGATTCCAAAGTTAAGAGAGAGAGACACTTACCTGCAACAGAGAAAACAAAATTAGTAAATTAATTTACCGGTACATTTGGAGTAGTGGAGGGAAAAGTTTACGCTGGCTCAATTTTGTCGCTAAAAATTGAATTTTTCCGTTCTTTCTCTAATAATCTTTGAAAAAAATATATAGATAGAAACTATTGGATTCATGTCAAAAATGTCGAGATTTTATTTATTTATTTATATATTTATTAAAATTAAGAAGTACATAGGGCTTATTCAGCCCCTCATTGTGTACATATATCACAAATAGTATATAAATAAGTATATTTCTCGAGAGTGGAAAAAAAAAGTATATAAATAAGGTAATAAGGAATAATTTCCAAGAAGAATGTAGCCAAATTTATTTCATTGATTTTAATAAAAATTTCTAATCACTTGCTGACGTTTCGGTTCGAGTTTGAACCATCATCGGAACTACAAACATGGAAATTATTACAAAAGATGTTTGTAGCTCCGATGATGGTTCAAACCCGACCCGAAACGGCAGCAAGTGATTAGGAATTTTTATTAAAATCAATGAAATAAATTTGGCTACATTCTTCTTGGAAATTATTCCTTATTACCTTAAACCTAACTACAGCTATAACAAATATTCAATTACAGTATATAAATATTTATTTAAGGTACAGGAAATTCCAAATGAGCTACGCAGCTAGTCGTTTTTTCAATTTTTATTTAAATACAAAGTGCCATGGCCAACGTTTCGGACTAGCTGGCCCTGGCACTTTATATTTAAATAAAAATTTAAAAACGACTAGCTGCATTGCTCATTTGGGATTTCCTGTACCTTAAATAAATTGTATTATCAGCTGCTATATACACCTCAATTAAGTATATAAATACATAAGTAATAGGCATTGAGCAGCGAAAAGTGAGACATCACGGCCTGGTCGGCGTAATCCTATTGGAAGGACGACCAAAAAGGGGACCCCCAAGAGCCATCACACGTCAGCCAGGTGAGCCATTAACTCATGACGGAACCGCGACCTGGACAAGCTTGATGGAAATACACGTTTTGAGGCCAAAAAAGTGGGACTCTCAAAATTTTGTTTCTCTCTATGGGTGTTGTAATATATAAAGTAAGAACAAAAAGAAATAAGAGGTTGATATTTCATATTTAAGTTAGGTAACACATTGGAATGTAACACTAAGCTTTTAAACAAAATCGGCCAAAGAGTACTAATACTTTACTGATGTACTTTTTCATTTTTTTTTTTTTTTTCGATTTTCTCAAAATTTTGATTTAAATTCATAAATCAATTATTTTTTAGATACTTTTTAAAAGGGGTATTCTCATTTTGCCCTCAAAATTGTTTGAAGCACAGTTTACTCTAGTTCTTCATAGGAAAGAATGGGAATAACATGATAAATAAAATATAAAATTATTTTTCTATACTAGTATGCAAGAGGTTTACTTGGCATGGAGTTAGTTGCAGGTGGAGATGCAATTTGGGAATAAATAAATAAAACGATAAAATTTATTATCAGGATTTTTTATTGACGACAACGTAAATGGTTTTTATCATAAGGTGAAATTTACAAAATTAATTGATAAAATAAGGTAGACATCAAAACAGTATTAAGATATCAAGATAATAGCATAGGATTTTGGTGAGTTTGTGCTATTATCTTGAATATCTTCAATTGACGGATGTTTTGGATGTCTTACCTTATTTTATCAATTAATTTTGTAAATTTCACACCTGATGATGGTTATTATTAACCAAAACCAATTTACTGCGTTTGGTCGTCAATAAAAAATCCTGATAATAAATTTTATTTATTTATTTATTCCCAAATTGCATCTCCACCTGCAACTAACTCCATGCCAAGTAAACCTCTTGCAACTAGTATTGATAATTCTTGGCCTGTTTCGTTTGTTATATTTTTCTATGTTTATAAATATTACATCTTGAATCCTAATGGATTGTAGGACACTAAATATATGCAAACAGAAAAAATCTGGTGTGACAAGCACAGAACACAATTTCAATTACAGAAGGTTGTGTGATGTTCGTCGTTACACCAAATTTTTTCAAAATATTGCCCCTAAGACGATTTTTAATGAATAGAGACCTAATTATCTAAAACATTCAAAAATTACTCTTTGATGATTTAATTCAGAAACAAATTTAGGTATCTGAGTTTGTAGATTAATTAATATAAAAATAGAGCGTTAAAAATTTTGTTTATTTTCAAGACGTTACCAAATTCATATATTTTTGGATAAAGGATCTCATCCTCTTTCTAATGCCATAACTTTTCTCTAACCAGTTATAATAATCAAACGATATCACTTTTTTTTTCGTAACATCCAAAAGTCAATTTTTATTATTTATGTCCGCCATCATATTTTATGTTTAGTGACGTCATTCGTCTAATATCAATTCCTTTAGAGTTTTAAACCCCACCTGACAGGTAGGGTGGCTAATGGCCATAAATTCCTATTAACCACTTAAAGACGAGTCAGAAGAAACGGCAAGCGAGCCAAGATTTATTATTGTTTGAGGATTGCTTTTAAAACACATGAAACATAAAACAGCAACGAATAATATATTGAGACGTTAAAAAAAAACACACAACTGGAGGCGTTTTGTTTCTCTCTGGGGATTAATTATACCTTGAGGATTAAAAAAAAAAAAAACTCAATTTGTTTTTATGTAAATCTGTTTTTAAAATGGTTTTACAAGAAGTGATTTACGTAGTATTTAGACCTTAGAACATTAAGTTTATTCAAAAATTAACTTAATTTTTCGCTATTTTTCTAGTTTATCTCCTTAACCATGAGGTTATGTATAAAAATAGTAGCTGTAAATATTTGTGATTTGTTTCATTCTTGTTGAAACACAATTGTTGTTGATCTAAAGTAGCGATGGAAAAGTCGACTCTGACTTTAGTCAAGAATCGATCTTTTACTGAAAATAATCGACTTTTTAGAATCGAGTTGAAACTCTTTCAAGTCGATTAGAATCGATTCTCACTGGACGACTTCGACTTTTTTCTTACAATACTTAGTATCCAATAGGAATATAGTTTGTCACGTTTTCATTGATTGACTGATATCTTTCTTTTAAAACCTACACATAGCACACCAATCAACACAGGGCCGGAACTAGGATTTTAATTTGCCGCCCCCTCCTTAAAATTTTCTATAAAAAATTCATATCATTCTACCTTTTTTTAGTAAATCTTTCTTTAATTGCCGCCCCCCTGATATCTGTCAACCGAGGCACATGCACCCACTGCCCCCCCCCCCCACCCTAGATCCGGCCCTGAATCAACACGCTCTCTAAGATCGGTTAGTGAACATATGTGGCATTCTTAATTCCTCAATTGTAATGTTTTATTTTGATACGCAATTTCCATATTTTATTTTAATGTTCGGTGCCAGGGCCGGATCTAGGGAGGGGAGTGGGTGCGTGTGCTCCGGGCGGCAGATATCAGGGGGCGGCAATTAAAGAGAGATTTACTAAAAAAAAAGGTCAATTAATATGAATTTTATACAGAAAATTTTAAGGAGGGGGCGGCAAATTAAATTTAGCCCCTCCTAAAAAATCTCGTAGTTCCGGCCCTGTTCGGTGCCATATCACGTGCAATTTCTGGATAGAATATTATTTTATAAAAATATTGAAAACAATATTTGTGTGTGTTGTATTTAATAAAATGTTTAAATACTTAATAGCCGGAGGGCCTGGCAAGAAGAAAGAACAACAGCCACTAATATCAATGTTGTTAAGCAACGCTAAGTGGTACTGGAAATCGGGATAGGTGGCCCCCGAAAAACAAGACCATTGAACGCCCGCCGGAAGCCATCGATACTGTATAATATAAATAAAATAAATAATATAAATTATAAGAGTCAAATGGCCTCTGCAGCCGAAAAAGTCGACTTTCAGAAATGATTAATCGATTCCGAGAATCGAAAAATATCAAGTCGATTCGAAATCGAAAATCTTTTCCATCTCTAATCTAAAGAAGCTCTAAAATAGGACATTTTTTTTTTTTTTTAATTTTAAAAAATTATACACTAGTTGGCTATTATGTTTAGAAACAAATGATTAAAATGAAAATGATAATAACTAACTCCTAGTCAAAGAGATATTCAGAAAAAATAAAAAAAAATAAAAAAAATGGAATTAGGGGTGTGAATTTTATTTTATAAAGGATCCTGTTTTTACAAATTCTGATTGAACTTCCAAGAAATATTAGTGCCATAAATTTTACATTTCAGGATGCATGCTTGTTCAAGTTTATTTTTTAATAAAATTAATTTAATAAAGGGAATGAAGGGGAAATTGGTTGTTTGGGTCATTAAAATGTTAGTATGCTTAGTAGTGAATGGATCGAGGGTTCGAGAGGGAGGTGGGGGGGGGGGATGTTTTTTTTAATCCCCAGACGCCAATCAGCTACAAACCATTCGCTTGATAGAACAGACCCATAAAAGCAAATAGAGGACCGGTGGGGGTGGGGGAAGGGGTATGATGGCTATAAAATTTAATATTACTAACAATAATGTGTATGTTGACATGTAAAGGGAAAGGGGGACGATAATAATGAAAATAGAAAAGTTTGGTAATTGCAATATATATCTTCACTAGCGAATATTTATTTTTTGACAGTTTTTTACGGCATCGGAGGCAAATTTCAATTGAATTAAAAATTTGCAATGAAAGTGGTAAGAATTTATCAATTAAATATTTAGTCATACCAAATTTTTCCTAATAGAAAGTCTTACAATTGGACCCTGTTATGCAAAAGTGTGTCAAGCGCCAAAAAATTAAAAATTGAGTTAAGCACGGAATATTGTTTCAAATGCTATAATTAATAGTATTTTTTATGAAATGTCTTTAAAAAATTTATATTTAATGTTACTTGCACAATTGCAAAAAAAAAAATTATATATAATCCAATGAAAACAAAAAACTTTAATGTTAATTTTCTCAAAACTCGGTAGCTGGCGCTTGACACACTAATGCGTAACAGGGTCCAATTATTAACCCTTAAACAAAAATAAATAAGGTGGGATATATTTTTTTACGTATGTTTTATTTTATGCGACAACATTTCTATTTTATTGAACCTGATAAGTTAATAAATAAACACGGAATGGTGGTGATGACGTCATTCAGTCATAAGTCGCTCTATAAAAAAAAATAAACCGGAAGGGTAAAAAATAAAAGTTTTTTCCAGACCTGAGAGTCATACATAGAAGGTACATAACGTTACAAACTGTAAAATATAAAGAGGAAGAGATTAAATTTTTTGTGTGTCTTTTACATGAAAATAATTTGAAACCCGTTTTAATTAAAACAATTAATAATAATACAAATATTACTGTACGAACTTTGGATCACTTTTCAATTTCATTAAAATTGATAAATGATCAGGTATTTTTTTTTTTTTTATCAAACGATGACATCAAAGCAAATTTACTGATAAAAAAAAAAATTAAAACCTATAATTTGAAATTCTATCAAAAAGGATTATAAAATACAAAGGGTGTATAAAAAATAAATGAAAATTTTAAGAGAAATAAAAAGAAGGGGGAGAAAAAGTAATCATTATTATAATCAATCACAAAGTGTCTGTCAGCCTTGAAAAAGAAATTAAAATGGCAATCGAATATCAACCAAATAATTGTGGGATTTAAAAGAGATCTGTAATCAAGTCAAAAGATTTAATGGCCTGGCAACGGAGAAGTCATCACAATCGTTGCGGTTAAGCGATGCCAAGAGCGGCGAAAGCTCGGATTGAGAATCCCGAGCAATCAGCGTGTGGAACGTGCATCGGTATTTCAAAAGTTTTTTTTTTTTTTTTTAAACATTCACACTTTTCTCATTCACACTCACACACACATTCATACAGTCTTTTCGGCAACTTAGGCCATTTAAGACTTTAGACGATAACCGTTGTGATTGATATATAAATTGTGGGTTCAGGCATTTCTATTTAAGCCATCTGGTATCCAAATGGCTTAAATAAAATCATCGGACGCCTGGGTCCGAACCCGCGACGTTTGGTATAGGAGATTTCAAAAGTTATTTAATAAATTAAAACCCCTAAATGGCCTCAGAAAAGGGTTTAAAAAAAATAAATATAATTATTTAAATCTCGCTTTCATTGTTTGCTTAAAATCAGATTGCAATTGATTTCCTCAAATATCAATAAATATCGATAATTTTTTTTTTCTATATTATTGAAGTAAAATTATAAAACAAACTATATGTTATTTAAAGGAAATACTTTGCCTCCGCCCCCTTATGGTTACCAAAATTCTGAATTCTTTCAAGCCAATCGAATGATTATTTTTTGAGTTGTAGTAATTAATTTCTTCAAAGAGAATAAATAATGAATTACCTGTGAAGTGTGGATGGCTAGGGGAAGGTGGGTCATAAGGGGTTGTCCATTCATTCAAACACAAATAAAAATAAATACACACAGACACACGCACAGAGACTCGTCTAGAAGTGCAAAGCAACTAAAGCAAAGGCTGTTGGAGAGAAAGAGTCCCGTTAAGAGAATTACTCAAGAAGTCCCTTTTCTCTATTCTAATAAAAATGCCTTCAAATTTCTATATAAAATTTATTCAAAATAACACGAAAATATTTATTAATTTCTTATCATTTACACCCTCGCATCTCAACTCACCCCTTATGCAATTATCTTATTACATTAATTGGAACCTGTTATGCATTAGTATGTCAAAGACCAAAAAATTAAAAATTGAGTTAAGAGTATTATAAAATGAAATGGGAGGAGGAATATTGTTTCAAATGCTATAATTAATAGTATTTTTAATGAAATATGTCCTAAAAAAATTTATATTTAATGTTACTTGCACAATTGACAAAAAAATGATATATAATCTAATCAAAACAAAAAATTTTAATGTTAATTTTCTCAAATCTCGATAGCTGGCGCTTGACACACTAATGCCTAACAGGGTCCAATTATTCTATTTACTTTTTTACTTTCTCTTACATATATAAGAATATATATAGAGAGAAAATATTAGATTAATGTCAAAAATTCGATGTCGAAAGTTTTGATGGATATACACGTTTGCAGGTCTCCTAAGTTCAAAAAATCTGGTGTGACTGGTCGCACTGCACACAACTTTCTCTTACCTTTGATAAGAGAAAGTTTTGTACTGTGCTTGTCACACCAGATTTTTCGTGTCGACATGTACCGGTATTTAGTTTCCGCGATATTTTTTTTTTTTTTTTTAAACATTCACTCTTTTTTCTCATTCATACTCACATACACACAGTCTTTTCGGCAACTTAGGCCATATAAGACTGATGATAACCGTTAATTATTAAAAATCTATTGGGGGTCCAGGCATTACTATTTAAACCATTTGGTATCCAAATGTCTTAAATAAAATCATCGGACTGCCTGGGTCCGAACCCGCGGCGTTCGGTAGGCACCAAGCCCGGGGGCTCAACAAATTTTAAAATAAATAAGCTCTATGTTGACCAAAAATCATTCCCTTCTTGAGATTTTCTTTTTCTTTTATGTACAGTATTTGAAAAATTTTAAGTGAATCATTATTATTATTATTATTATTTTTTTTTTTTTTGTGAACGAAAGATAGATAATTTTTTTGATCTGTCCCCCCTAAAAAGAGGCAATCTGGTGAAAACGAAATCGAAATGGAATCTCGATTAAAAGCGATAATAGGCTTGTGGCCAAATGATAATCGAAACAAGCGAATAATCCTATAGACATTTAATTTCCAAACTTTGAAATGTGGTTTTGCTTTATTTGATTCATTCTCTCTTCTCTCTCTCTCTCTCTCTTTCGCTCTAGTTAATTATAAAGTTTACAGTTCACTAAAAAGAAAGAAAAAAAAAAATCTAATCAGATTGTAATTAGATTTCCGAAATTTAAATGAAAAGTCAGTGGATCTTTAAACTTGGGATAAAATAAAATAAATTTTATTTGAGGAAAGCTCTTTCTTCTATAACCTCTTCAAATGTTGTTGAGGGGTCTTCAAACTTTTGACTTTTATCAGCTCTTCTCATGGAAAAAAAAATAAATAAATTTTTTTCTTTCCTCCGTCTCTTTTTTTTTCACCATCATTTCATGAAGTGACCGCGAGGACAAGAGGCGAAACCTCTACTCCTGAACAAGTTTTTCTTCCTTTTGAATTAGTATATTTTTTATTTTTTATTTAAGATGAGAAAGTAAAGTATGAAGATTTCTATTTGTTTACTGAAGAGTCAAAAAAGGCACCGAACCTAGAATCTATATATATAATTCGCTAATGTCCGTCTGACTGTCTGTCTGTCTGTCTGTCTGTCACGCTCTATTTAGGCAACTTCCCGTTGGAATTTTGAAATGAAATTTTATATGCATAAAGAGGACCTTCTCGGGATTACAGGAGAATTATTTTCATCCCGAAATTCCTATAACTTTTTGAGTTATTAATTCTTAGAGTTACGATTTCTCCCATAGGAAATGTATAGAGAAATATTTATGTATTCTTTTCATTTGTGTATTCCATGAATGTAAACAAATCCTCAACTAGGCACTGAATAGGAATGGTATAATAATCATTTTCTTTTCATAATTAAGAAGAAAAGGGGGGGGGGATACCAGATGGCTTAAATAGAAATGCCTGAACCCCAATTTATATATTAATCACAACGGTTATCGTCTAAAGTCTTATATGGCCTGAGTTGCCGAAAAGACTGTGTGAATGTGTGTGTGAGTGTGAGTGCGAATGAGAAAAAGTGTGAATGTTTTTTTTAAAAAAAAAAAAAAAAAAAGAAGAAAAGGCGAGGGTCCGCCTCAGGCGGGACCGAGCCAGCTGGCGGGGGGCCCAGGAGTGCGAAGCCCGCCGAAGGCGGGCGTCGCGGCTAATTATATTAAAAAAAAAAAAAAAAAAAGAATTTGGTTAGGGCCTATATCTTAAGTGATTTTTTAGGATATAATAGTTATTAAACAATTTTTAATATATTAAGATAGAATTTAAAAAATTTCGCTCAGGGGCTCACTCCTAGTGAATGGTGATGGCGACCACGAGTTACTCGAATAAGGCTGACATTTCTTCCTTTCCTTTATGTCAGCCTCTTTTTTTTCCTTTTCCATATCCAGCGTCAGGCCGTGAGACGGGTCGGCTTGCTTTTCACTCGGTCTCATTTATTTATAAATTAATTTTGCCGACCCCACATAGGGGTTTATTCGTAAATATGTTTATTAAATTATCTTGTATTTGATGTAAACCGGGGACGTTCCACACCGCGGTTCCTCAGACTCGCCCATCCGAGGTTTCGTCCTACTTGGCATTGCTTCACTGTAACGATCTTGGTGGCAGTTGATCTGCTCTGTCACTCCTACTCTACACTCTTACCCAAATATAATTGAATTCGGTATTTTTAAAAGTATACAATTTCACTTATTTTTTTATTTCTTCAAAGAGTATATAGGCAAACGTAATTGCAATTACGACGGCGTTTTAATTTAAATTGTTCCTCTCTTTTCTAATTGGAATTTGTTGCTCTTGTTGTTGTTGTTGTTGTTGTTTTTTTTCAGTCAGTGAAAATATTTAATTTGTTTTTCAATTTGAATTACGTACAACTCAGAACAGATAGACGGACAGGTGTTTAAAAAAAAAATCCATTTTATAGTGAGTGAATTCATTTTATTTGACTTGAAATAATAGAATTATTCTAGAATATATTTTTAACAAATGTGTCTTCAAAATATATTTATTTTAAAAAACTATGAAAACATAGGCAGCCAAAGCAAAATAAAGAAAAAATTTTTTTCTTTATTATGTCGTCATTTCGGCCGATTATTCCGCCTTCATCAGGACATGTGTTTTGTTTGCCTCGAGCTTAGAGGGGCTCTTGACTTCTGGTTCAAGAGTGACCATCACTCAGCCAAGAGCCCTTTTAAGCTCTAGGCAAATAAAACACATGTCCTGATGAAGTCCGGAAGAATCGGTCCAAACGTCGACATTGTTGTTCAATAAAGCGAAAAAAAAAATCTTTTTAAGTGGAACTTTTATTTGATCGCCTCAATTTTTTTCGTTCCTTTATCAGCATGTCGCGTTACAAGCCGTGACGTCAAGGACCGTGACGCTACAAGTTATGACGTCATAAGCCGTGACGACAAAAATAGGAAAGTTGAAATTTAATATATATGACGAATTATAAAAAATCTGGTGTGACTGGCGCACAGCACACAACTTTCTCTTACCTTCGGTAATCTAAAGTTGTGTTCTGTGCTTGTCACACCAGATTTTTTGTGTCGACATATATTTAGTTCCCGACAGTACGGAACATTTGAATGCAGATGTAAAATGTATGTCTGGGAAAATATTTATATTTTGTTACCATGGCAACCATTTCTCCTATCTTTTCTATGGAGTACAAGAGTAAATTGGTCTTCAGAAGATTTGTTTCAATGGCAAAATGAGAATATACATTTTAAAGAGCATCTAAAAAATAATTGATTTTTGAATTTAAAAAAAAATCGTTGTAACAAATTTTGAGAAAATCGAAAAAAAACTGAAAAAGTACATCAGTAAAGTACTAGTACTCTTTGGCCGATTTTGATTAAAAGCTTATTTTTCCGGTTAACTTAAATATAAAATTTCAACCTCGTATCTCAATTCCTTCATGCTTAAAATTGAACGCACACCCACCACCCACCCACAGACAGACCATGTCGCGAAAACCACTTTTTTGGATTCAGGGGACCTCAAAACGTGAAGATCCATCAAAATCTCGACATCGAATTTTTGACATGAATCCAATACTTTCTCTCTCTATATATTAACATATATACATAAGGTAAGAGAAAGTAAAAATAAGTGTGAGATTTAATTATTCAATTTTTAAATTGATAAAATATAATTTTTAAAATAATTTAAAATGATTCAATTACTAAATAAATATTGCTCTCAGTTTTTAATAATAACATGCGTCTATTGATTTCCCATTTTCCAATTATTAAGTTAATATTAAAAACGCTATTTTAATACCATTAATTGAATAATTTTCTGAAAATTTTCAGTTAAACGCCTACGATTCGAAAAAAAAGTTTCACTTGCATCGTGGTTTCATAAAACCACACAATGATTTATTTTTAATTTATTTACCTAAAAAAGATTTTTCCACTAAAATGTCTTAGGAGGGCGAGGAAGTGTTCTTGTACCCCTCCCATAATACAGAAATCTTTGCCATACCAGTCCATGTTGTTCCATTTATGGAAATACCATGCTCTACAAACCGAAACTGCATAATCTGATAGGATTATTTTTTTTATGTGCAAATTCTGATATACTTTGATTTTTATAATATAATAAATCAATAGAAGAGCCTCCCTCCTGCCCTTTTTCCATCCCCATGGGACGCGTTCACGCCACGTGACGATGATGAAAACTTTTTCAAGGATTATTACTTGAAAAACTTTAGAAACTCTTGACCGAAATCAAATGCAAATTGCCAAAAAAAAAAAAATAAATAAAAAAAAAAAAATCAAACTTGCAAATGGCGTTAGGGCGGGGAAAAAGGGCTACTGGTATGTGGGCGGTTTTATTTTCATTGGCCCTAAGCCCATGTCCAATCATCGCTTGAATAACTAGCGTGACGTCACACAGGCATGTGCCATGTGTTGTCAGAGAGGCAGGCACCAATCAATATTGTTATAGCTATATACAAATATAAACAGAGAGAGGGGAGTGAGATTGACCTAAAACAAAGAAGAAAGAAAAAGCTTCAATGTCATATTTGTTCTTTTCATTTGTGATCAAATTAAATTGTTGAACTTTCCTGAATTGTGTTATTTCTCCTTTTCACAAAACGGATTTTGATCCAGGACCAGGCCGGGCAAAATATTCAAAAATCAGTATTTGAAATACAAAATACAAAGAAAAAACACAAGTATACTCACTGGTCGAAAAAAATGGACTTTTTTTTTTTTTTTTATTTGGGGGGTCCCCCCCTTTCCTTCCCCTCCCCATAATCTATAAAAAAACCAAAAAAAAAAAAAAAAAATGGACTTAAATTGAATTAAAAAGCGAACCCTATCCACGAGAAGCTAATGTATCCTCTCTGATCAATGCGTCACGGGCACTAACTTTATTAAATATTATTTTAAAAAAATATTTCTAGAATCCCATATCTTTCTTTATACTTGTAAAAGAAAAAGAAGTCCATATTTTTCGATCACTGAGTGTACGGGTGTTTTTTCTTTGATGACGTTTTTCTTCATAATTTCGTTAATAACTAACAGATTTTTATGAATGAATGATTTTTAGAAAGCCAAAGAACTATAGAATATCGTAAATATATGTTTTTTGCATTCAGGGATATCTAAAATTGTATTAGGGATGACCAAAGCAAAAAAATCTCAAAAATTTCGATTTTTCTAAACTTTAAGCCGTTTGCGGCACGTCTAAATGACCTCCGATTGGGATGAAACTTAAAATTTATATGTATTCTAACTATCTGCATATTTTGACAGGGTGTCGCGTTAAAAATAATTTGAATATTCTAAATAAAAGCCGTTTTAGAGCACATTTTCTATTAAAATCTATTTTGCTCTATATCTCTAAAACTGTGCCTGATGGGGCAAAACTGAAATGATATTTGAATTCAGCATGAAAAGTACTTCTGGAATTTCATATCTTTATTCTTATGACAGAAACAAGTTCATTTTTGTCGACTAGTGTTATCAAAAACATTTTCGAAAAGTATCTTGAATTTAGATTTAGTATCTTGCCCATCTCTGGGACAGACTCTGTCCCACCCCCTTTGATATTTCCACAACCTGTAAAGATATTCTATGTATAATGGTGGATAACAAAAAGAAGTAAATTTTAATTTTTATCTCATAATTTTTCTTGAATTTGTCTCATATTTCATTATTATTTTTGAAATATGAAGTTTCAAGATTAAATTTCAAAATTTATATTATCTAACAGAATATGTTGTTCATAAACACCGGCTGTGTATAGAGTGAGTTGAGAGAGGGAGGGAGGGAGGGGCTTAACTAAAACACAATTTATTCCCGCAACATCCATTAGAGGTATCACACACATAATAGACACTGTGCACGCACAGGATCAAAAGTCATCTCCCCCACCCTTTTCTCCCTCAAAACATAAATACCTAATGAAATATTACCCAAATAATAAGTAGACTAATGATATTCAAAAAAAATATATTCCACTCTAATTTAAGCATCCCAAAAAGGCAAATAAGAGAAAAAAAGTAAAAAAATCTTAGTGTATGTGTAGATTTTTATTTTATTTCCCCGGAATCACCCAACTTGGCAAATTTATAGCCCTCAGGGATCGTAAAAAGAGGGAGTAAATCGGTTCGTAGAATCAACGATTTTCTAGGCAACCCTAAGACCAAATTTTTTGAATCTCAGTCATGACCAAATTTCATAGAAGCCCGTTAAAGTTAGGTTACCATAATTTATTGAGGCCAGATCCGGGTAGACAACTTCCGGCGGTTCTGAGGGGTATGGAAAGATTTTTGAAAATTAGGCACTGAAATCTGCGTTTTTAGCTATCCTGAGCTGTAAAAATTATTATCAAACTTAGCTTGATTTATAAGCTTTTTTAAATTAAAAAATAAGGGTTATGGTATTAATATATTGATATAAATTACAAATTTATTATAATTTCCCAATTTGGTCACGTTTTCAGTTCATATTAGTAAGAGAGGCATCGTCCCAGCATCCCTATGCTGTTCAGATCACAACTAACAGAACTAGTCAATTTCATTCTTCCTTTGTCCCCATGACCTCCCGTGATTGGAACAAGCTTCCTGCGTCTATCTTCCCCAAAACCTACAATCTTCAGACTTTCAAGTCTAACCTCAACAGGCATCTTCTCAGTTGCCGCAGTTGAGTTCCCCTTTATGCTTCTCCTTTTGTTTTTATTTTCTTCCTGGCTGCATGTGACTACTGGTCATTATAGCTCTTCGGACCTTATGCACCCATTCCAAAAAAAAAAAAAAGTAAAATCCGGACATTTCTCAGATCCGAACCGCAAACAGGATATGTGTACCGAATCCGGACATATGGCAACCCTAGTTAAAGTGAAGCAGATTTATTCTCAAAAAACGAAATAAAATCTGGTACAACTATTAAATAATAATTCCAAACCTAAAATAAACTTCCTGTTCAAATAAAATATTGATAGTTAAGTGTGAGCAAGTCATTTGGCGACAGCAGATTTTCCTAAACAAACTAAAACAGTGTATATTTTCAATTAGGCCTTGCACTCTCTTGAGGAAGGAATTATTACCGGTTGAGAGACTACATAAATACAGTACACAGAAAGAGAGGAGGTAATGTTTAATTAAAACATCAGAGAGCGAGCGCCACCACCATTCATCTTAAAACCCCGAGGAAAGTAATTAAATCCCTTTACCTGGCTAAAACAAAATTAATAGTTATTAATAAGGTAAGAATAAGGAGGTGTTTAAAAGGCTACCTGTGTAATCCAATTTCGAATAAAAATCTGTTGGTGCTACATAATTTCTGGATTGTTGTTATCGAAAAACCGAACCCGCGAGGCTTTAAGCTTATCACTATAGACATTTGTCAACATCTCTAACCTCTTTGTCTATGTTTAAAATTTCATCAACTTTTGTAGTTTATCTGTATTTTATGGATCAAAGAATGTATATTTCCGTTGAAATTACAGAGCATTATCTTTTTTTCTTCGTCTCTTCTTCTAATCTCTTGACCTCTTGATTTAATCAAATTGGCTGTGAAATTTTATGAATCCAATTGTTACTCACGCATTCTTTCTCACGATTTTAAGCGGGCCGTATAAAAGTCCAAAATTGTGTTTTGTTCTTAAAAAATAATCGCAGCTTCTTTTCGTTTATTTCCTCTTTAAACTTGATAGCAGCAGAGGAAGGGCGAAGGAAGGATCCGTTTACGATGGCTCCAGCGTCCGTCTACTCTCTCTCTCCCATTCTTTTGGTTTTTATTGAAGCCGAACAAAGAAAGCCAATCGTTTCAATCCGATAACATAAAAAAAAATCCACTGAAGTTAAGGATTTCCATTATTGCGAAAAACAAACAATATCTCTTAATTGAGAAAATAAAAAATTCTTCACTTAGGTTAATTTTTTGAACTATGAATGGAGATGATTAGAGCATAATGTAGTTATGAAATACATTCAAAGTAACACTTAACATAATTTTTTTTTTTTTTTTTTTCTCATTCACACTCACATTCAGACAGTCTTTTCGGCAACTGAGGCCATTTAAGACTTTAAACGATACTCAGTATGTTTAATATATCAATTGGGTGTCAAGGAATTTTTATTTAAGTCATTTGGTATCCAAATGCCTTAAATAAAATCATCGGACTGCCTGGGGTCCGAACTCGCGACGTTCGGTATAGAAGGTAGGCACGCTACCAACTACTCCAAGCCCCGTGGGCCACTTAACATAATTAATTTATTAATTAAATCGTTATTCCTCTAAAAATAATAATGCAAACACCTGCAATATGAACATTTCAAGCTTTATGGCTTCAGGCATTCTTTGTTTTCAATCATTGATGACATCGTTGAGAAACAGTACCGTTTGCCTTTTCTGGAAAAAACCTTCCATAATTTTTCCGGAATGATTTTATGTAAAAAGGAGATGAAATAAAGAAAAAATCTGGTGTGACGCACAGCACACAACTTTCTCTTACCCTTGATAAGAGAAAGTTGTGTTCTGTGCTTTTGTTGTGTCATTTGGTATCCAAATGGCTTAAATAAAATCATCCGACTGCCTGGGGTCCGATCCTGGGACGTTTGGTATAGAAGGTAGGTACGCTACCAACTACAACAAGACCGAGGGGGATGTAAAATTTATAAACGGGGAAAATATTTATATTTTGTTACCATGGCAATCATTTCTCCTATCTTTCCTATGAAGTACAAGAGTAAAGTGTGCTTCAAACAATTTTGAGAGCAAAATGAGAATATAGCCTACATTTTAAAGATTATCTAAAAATTGAATTTAAATTAATTTAAATAATCAAAATCGAAAATAATTAAAAAAGTGCATCAGTAAAGTATTAGTGTTGGGTTATTCCTGACTTCCTGGATGTTGTTTAGAAGACTGTCTCCCCGGAGGATTGTTCTTTGATGATGATTGGGATTGGGACGATAAATAAAAGAACTCTTTTATATAAGTATTTATGGATTATGTGTATGTATTTATTAAAAGATAAATAAGTATATAAATAAAGTTAGAGGTGACGTCGAAAGTACAAATTTTCTTCTTATGACAAATTTGGATTCACAATCTATCAAATTTTGTCGAAGCCAAAAAAGCTCCGGAGGGGGGGGGCTAATTTAAATATAAAATTTCAACCTCGAAACTCTTTTAGTTCCTGAGATATTTTGTTCATAGACATACAGACAGACCATGTCCATGTTGTGTGATTCAAAAAAAAATAATAATAAAAAAAGACATTCCCCTCTCCCCCTACTACCCCCATCATCCACCATTCTAAAAATGAATTTATGTGTTTTGTATATGACACACAAAATGGAAGATTTGTTCCATCTCACTCTCTCTTGCCATACTTTTGTTGTAGTTGTTGTTTCTCTTTACTGTTGTTGTTTTGCTCTCCAACTTCTAAATGCCAGATGCTTTATCATCTCGTGAAGAAGGAGGGGAACGGAGGAGGGGAGGAGACTAGCCAGCATCTCTCCCTCCTCTTTAGGTGTTACTTACGTTACGAGCAGCCCTTCACTCTGAGAGGGGGGGGAGAGTATTGTTTCAGGAATAAATCAACGTCTCGCCATCCTTTTGTCTCTCTTACACACACACATCATTAACTTGAGTGACAAAAAAATAGGATCAATTTATTTAAAAAAAAAAAAAAAGTTGTTAATGAATCAAAAAAAAGTTTGTTTTTACACTGTGCCTTTTTGAAATGAAAACTTTGGCTGACTCTGATCCAGTAATAATACAATATAATTTTTCCTGTTGAGAGAATAAGTACATATTATCCGCTTGCGTGGTCAGTGTCTGAACATTTGGATACCAGATGGTTCGCCATCACTGTTCTAGGAGTATTTCGTTCAAAATATAGACATGACTGTGTGATTTTTTGATGCGTTTTAGGTGACAAAATTAATAAAATCTTTAAAAATTTATTTTCAGAGATTGTATTTTATTGGTTTACAATTTTGGCCATGTCCATTGTTTCGGTCGACCTTCCAGCCATCTTCAGAATCTTAAATATTTATTTATTTATTTATTTACAAAAACGAGATGTTCTGGAACAATGTTCCCTAGAACATATTTCTTAACATGAAGAGGTTACATACATATTTATAGGATACATATAAGTTCATACATACAGATCTCCAATCTCTTCCCCGTCCATAATACAATCACATTCAGGAAACAATTAGCACAGTTGCTCCGACAAAAAAGAAAAATGACTAGATGACTATCACAGTTAAGTTTGCAAGAAAAAAATGACTAGACATAAATTTATCAAAGTAGTATAGACATAATTTACAAAGATAGATATGATGTATCAATAAAAAAATTGAAAAAAAGTTTTTAATCTAAACATTAAAGTAGTTATTTAAGTTTACATTTGACATCTACATTTCTCAGAGGTCCAGTACTAAAGAGACGTTTATACCGGCAACGAGCACTCTTAGGTGGGTGTATTCCTACATACATATATATACAATTGAGCTGCGATGTTTCAAACAAATAGAAGTATGGTGGCTTTGATATAAAGTTGATTGAATCTTTTACAAAAGGCCGACATCCTCCAATCAGTTCGTTAGAAATTATTAAAAAAAAAAACCTTAAATATTTTTAATAACAGGCTCGCAAATTATCTAAAAATTTATCAAAGGCCTCGCCCGATCCCCAGTTTATAACCCTACATCCGGCCCACTCCATCCTTTGTAAAAATTAATCAATGCCTAATGGCCGAAATATTTGCATTATTACTGTATCTGCTATTATAAGAAGATTCCTGAAATCTGCTGGATTTATTCTCATATTATTGTTTTTTAATTACGAATTATTTCAGTTTCGGGAGAGCAACTTTTTTGCCTTACCGAGGGGCTATAGGCCAATGTATTTAACAATTTTTAGTGATTATATGATAACATGGATGATTCTTCTTTAAGGACAAAAACTAACAAAATATAAACGAGTATCAAAAATACTATATCGAAAATAAACGAAGAGAAAGAAAATATTGAAAAACGTAGACAAGCACTATGGAGGGGGAGGGGGAGATGGGATGCAAAGTGAGAATCAGACTGTAATTTTGGAGGTTTTGCAGAAGTGTAGCGACTTGGAAGATAACAATTTATCTGAATCCTCGTTAGACAATGGAAAGTGTAGGGAGAAGTTTATTATTTTAAAAAACGACCGATTATCTCTCAACACATTCAACTATTGTTCCAATAGACCAACGTCACCAAAAGGGTTTATTGCATCAATTTCATTCGCTATACTTTCATCTATGAATTAATTAGATCTCTTTTTTCTCCCTCTTCTTCTTTTTTTTTAAATATTCTTTTCATCATTTTTACCTCAATACGTAAAAAAAATTTACATTTTCAATTTATTAAAAAAAAAAAAAAAAAAATGGGAAATTTGATTTTTTTTTCTTTCATATTTAGATCAAAAGTGTATGTAGTAGCCTATATAAAAATATGATGAAAGTCCAAAACTCTCTCTTGAGTAGTCATGATCTTAATATTCATCTTCTCTCTTTTTTTTTTTTAAAGAATTTTTTTTTAGTGGATTCATATACTGGAACGAAAATATTAAAGTGCCCCCACACACACACACACACAGTGGGAGGGAGAGATGGCAATATCTAAGAAATTCATTTCTCTAAATGACGTTTTTGACTGGAAAATCTTGACGTTTCCACTTGAATGCTTTTAATCTTTTGTTAAAGCTCTCTCTCTCTCTCTCTCTCTCTCTCTCTCTCTCTCTCCTTCCATCATCCATCGATTGTGATTGTATGAGTGTGTATATAGGAAAATCAATTTTACTAATTAATAAGAAAAAAAATTTCAAAGAATCTATTAGTGTATGATAATGGTCGAGCAAATGGAAGCACACCGTCTTAGGTTGGAGATCCGGGTCTCTGGCCATAGCGTGTTCACCAACAAATAAATATATCAAATAAATCAATTAATTGTATGCCTGGTCATCACGTTATGGGTATACTGTCTATTGACTCTATCAAAACGATATCTCATCTAACCTTCAATCAACGCTTTTTAACAGGTTATAGGATTGTTAAGGATATTAGATCGATATCTAGAAACTGGGCTTTAGTATTACATCTTCAGAATTCTCTCTAGTTGTAGGTGTTTTTTTTTTTTTTTTTTTAAGTGAAACTTTTATTTGATGGCCTCTTCTATCAGCATGTCGCGTTAAAGGCGGTGACGCTTTAAACCGTCACAAACCGCAACGACAAAAAAAGGAAAGTTTAATATATATGACGAATTATAAAAAAATAATTGTGACATTAATTATTCAATTTTTAAATTGATAAAATATAATTTTTAAAATAATTTAAAATGATTCAAATCTTCAATTACTAAATAAATATTGTTCTCAGTTTTTAACATACATGTATTGATTTCCTATTTTCCAATTATTAAGTTAAGATTAAAAATGCGATTTTAATACCCTTAATTGAATAATTTTCTGAAAATTTTCAGTTAAACGCCTACGAAAAAAAAGTTTCACTTGCATCGTGGTTTCATAAAACCACACAATGATTTTATTTTTTGTTTAGTTGCATTGAAACTAACTCCCTCAGGCAACTCGTAGTTGCCATAAACCACCTGAGCGTGCACATACATGACATAACATCTCTAATTTTCTAGGAATAAAAAAAGAAGTCTTTTGATGGAATTAATTCTCAGAATGAACTGGCTGCCTAGTGCAAAGGGGCTTTAATGCTTTAAGCCAGGTGTTTTAGAAGTTGGTTCTGTTTTTTTTTTCTCGATAAAAGAAAGAAAAAAATAAACAACTTCTTTGGTAGCTTTTTTTTAATTCCCCTCATCTATTGGAGTTTTTTTTTTTTTTTATTGTCCTTTCAATGCTAATCGATGATGGCCTTTTGATAAGAACTCCCACCCCCACACCAGAGGGTCTTTTTGCTCTAGGGGATTAAAATACAATTAAGGGATTGATGCATATTTAAGTCTGATAGAAAACATCTATTCTATGGCTGATCTAGAGAACACAAAATATGGAAATGCAACTTGCAGTAACTCGCAAATGATCAATGTTACTGGACAAGTAAAAAACTGTTCGTTTTTTTTTCAAGCATTCGCTCGAATGCTTGAATGCACGTCTTTCCCTCCTCTCTTCGTGGAAAAGTTTAAGGGGGTTCAGGAGCGACGTCTAAACGTACTTTAAAAAAAACTAGACTATTATAAGGAATTTTTCAATGAATTAAATTCATAAGAAATTATTGGGACATCGAGCTATAATTCTTTTAATGACTTATTAAAAAATTATCGTAATTAATTTTTTTGATATCAAGCAAATACAAAAAACAATCTGTCCCAATAATCTTAAATTTTTTAAAAATTTAAAAATGAATTTATTGTTATTATTAATCACATATTAATTAAGAAATTTTTAAAATAAGCTTAGATGATTTATTTAAGAATCAAATGTCAAATTAGTTCAGCATTCTTGCAATAGATGGCAGGCTAGTATAACAGACAATCTCCTAATAGCCTATATCTGGCCTATATTTATATATTTTTATGCTTTTATAAAAGATACATAATATATAATAACATTTATAAAGTGTTTATTGTTAAAAGATCAATGAAAATCAACCAAATGCATTAAATATTATGAGCTACTATTCTGACATCTCTTGGCAAATTTTTGAATTACTTGATTTTTGGGCATACTTTTTATGACACACAACGCCCTCTTATCGGGAAAAACATGCGTAACCACTTCGCTTCTGAGCCCCCTTAAAAACCGCTGCCAACTGAGTATACCCTGCACTGAGGATGGCCAGGTTTTAGGTTGACAGAAATATTTGCAAAAATATATTAGGTATTATTTTTTTAAAGGCTCTAGCTAAACACCCCTATAAATCCATAAAAGAGTTAAATAAGTAGATATTTATTTATTATCAATAATCAAAAGAATTTCTGGAATTACGAAGTGGATTTAAATTTTAAAATATATAGACTATATATTAAATTCCTCTTTTTTTTTTGTTTAAAACAAAAACAAATAATAATACTGAGAAAAGTATGCAATAGAATCAAGTATGAACAGAGAGAAATAAAATACTCATGTGTTAATGAGTTGAAAAATATTCTAAAAATTTGAAATTTCATCTAGAGGAAAGATCCTAAAGAACAAAAGAGTTCTAGTAGAGGGCTTAGGGCTGCCAACCCTCGACCAATGAGACCACCAGTTGGTAAGTAACTTTTGATTTTCTCATCTAATATGAGTTTTTAATTTTTAATAATTGTGCTATCTTATCTTATAGTATTAAACCAGCAATATACGTTTGTTTGATTGGAAGCACATCAGTTCTCGAAAACGGCTCTAACGATTTTTTTCAAATTTTAAATATAAACTATTTTCGGTGCCAAAAAAATTGCGCTAAGTCTTGTCTTAAGGAAATTCGGATACGAGTACTTTACTGATGTACTTTTTTAGTTTTTATTTTTAATATTATAAAAAAAAAACTCTAATTAACCACGGATATCTAGGAAACTTTCTACAATTTTTTTTATAAACAAAACGTTTATTTTTTTTGCTTTTGTTAAAATTATATAATCTTTTAAGGAAAATTTCAATGGAAAAATGAGAACATACATTTTAAAGAGCATCTAAAACATAATTGATTTTTGAATTTTAAACAAAATTGTTGGAGCGAATTTTGAGAAAATCGAAAAAAAAACTGAAAAACTACATCAGTAAAGTACTAGTAGCCTACTCTTTGGCCGATTTTGATTAAAAGCTTATTTCCAGAGGGGTGTCTAATTCTAATATAAAATTTCAATCTCATAGCTCAATTCCTTCATGCTTAAAATTGAACACTGATAGACAGACAGACACACAGGAAGGATAGGAGAAATGGTTGCCATGGTAACACAGACAGACCATGTCGCAAAAACTATTACTTTTTTCTATTCAGAACGTGTATATCGGTCAAAATCTCGACATCGAATTTTTGACATTAATCCAATACTTTTTCTCTATAATTATATATAGAGGTAAGAGAAAGTAAAAAATATCTTTTGTTTATTCACCTATTATTTATTAATCAAAATGAGCCTATTTACCAAAAAAAAAAAAAAAAATTGATGAATTAAGCGGTGAAAAAAAAAAATTTCATGTTCATAGTTTTTTTCGACTGTGCTCAGGCTATTCAGGATATTTTAGTTGGCACCACTGCTTAGATACGGATATATTCAACCAATTAAAAACTAATAATTATTCTACGTAAACAACACACATGGGAAGTGAAACTTGTATGTTTCATTAATTAACTGGTATTCGAATTATAAATGTGTTGAGACTACAGTAGTGTTAACTTTGGCATTTCTGAATAATTTTAGCAAGCAAAATAACTTCAGATCCGCTTAGTCCTTTTACTTTCCCATTAAATAGCAATTGAGACCTTAATTGACTTTCCTTTGAAGCATATATTGAGTATGAATATCAAATGTTTTTTTATTTAGTCGATATTCGGTATTCCTTTATAATGATTAATCAAATAAATGTATTTTTCCGGCTGGATTAGAATTCATTCATCAATTACATAAATGACATCATCAAATTAATTATCTAAGTCCATGGATTTATTGAACATGAACGGAAATAATTCGTTAAAAAAAAAAGTAATATTATTTTCTCCCTCCCTGTCGACCGACCGACATATACGTATATTAAAAAAAAAAAACATCAGTAAATCTTTCAAATAAATGTCAAAAAATCCAATAGAAAAAACAAAACATGTCACATAAAAAAATATGTAGTAGCTATAGAAATAAATAAGAGAGAGAGAGAGAGAGTGAGAGAGGGAATAAATTAATGATAGTTTAAATTAAACTAAAAAAAAAAGATGGTGGATAAAAGAGAGTGCAACACCTTCCTCGAAGCCAGAGGACTCAGAGAGTAGGGCGTATATAAGAAATGGGGCAAAGAACATAAGTGAATAGGGGAATGATAGAAATTGTTTGAACTCTGAAGGTGTGGCTGATCCAGCAGACATTTTTTTTTTTTAATCTACACTCTACATATAGGTACACTCAGAACAAAAAAAAAATTATTTTCTTAATTAAATTGTAAATTGTGAAATTTTTCTTATACACATATTTTT